>CM040983.1:27126465-27138861 GCA_022985145.1 Pangasius djambal | reverse complement strand
GGAGGCTTGGAGTAATATATCAAGTCAATGTTTGAATAAACTGACTGCTCGGATGCCTAGTGTTGTCCCTTATTATCAATGCAAAATGGTCACTAACTAAAGAGGATTTATGCTGATATTGCCCAAAAACCCTATTTTGTTCAGGCGTTTCCAAACTTTTGGAGGGCAGTGTATATATATATATATATATATAATGTCATGACTGATTCCCACCCTCCAGTTCTGTCTCCCCTATCATAAGAATCTATTCCCTACCAGCTTCTGACACAAGTGACGCCAATCGCATATTTTCAAACTTCTTATGCAATGTAACACATCTGGAAGAAAGCAGTGTCTGTTGTACCACTCGAGCCTTTTTTACTAGCAAACTGAGAGTCACTCCTAGCGCCGTTCTGTGTGACGTAAATCAGCTGCCAAAAAGTGGCTTTTACGTCATTGGCAATATAGAAGATACAGGAAAATATCTATCAATAGACATTATTCATTATTCTTCTTTATTCGATATTTTCTCGTCCTACAATATATATCATATTGCACAGTCCTATCTGAGGGCTACATGTGAAAGAGAATACAGATACTTTCACACCTACCTTTTTAGGTTTGGACAGATCAAACTTTCTTTTTAGTTTGGATCTGTTTGGACGTACGTGAACACTCCACCTGTACTCGGGTTCACACCAAACACCTGATCCAGTGTCTGTGTAAAAAAAAGGTTACAGATTTATAACAGTACTAGCACAGAGAACAACACACACCAACTGTTTTACTGTCTCTGTGAAATCCAACATATAATTCACTGTAAAGTACCACTAGTACTGGCATGTTATTAACTGGTAGTGTACAGTTCTATTATTCTTTATTTTCTGTAATAAAATGATCTATGTCTGCAGTAATGGTTGTACAAACTTCAGAGTGTGTTGTTTGTAGAAATGCAAAACAAATGCACTATATCCGCAGTGTTGGTTGTAGAAACTTGAACACAGATCAGAGTGTGTTGTTTGTAGGCTGCTTGCTCTCACATGTGTGTGTTATGTACATGACCTAATGGTCTTATAATAAATTGTAGCTGAGAGATTGTGGAGTGCAGAAAGACGTCCCTGCTCCTGTAAATGTGCTGATGTGGTGTCCTGTCCTCTGATTTCTGTGTGTGAGAGAAACACACTGACATTTCTGTTACATATTCAACTTTAGCTGGATTATGGCTGTGTTTGTGTGTTTGAGATCAGTGTTCTGATATTTCATCATTTCTCTTCCAGGCTGTGTGGGTGTAATCTGACAGAGGAAAGCTGTAGAGTTCTGTCCTCAGTTCTCTGCTCAAACTCCTCCAGTCTGAGAGAACTGAACCTGAGTTACAATAAACTGCAGGATTCAGGAGTGAAGCTGCTCTCTGCTGGACTGGAGACTCCACACTGTACACTGGAGATACTGAGGTATACACACACACACACACACACACACACACACACACACACACACACACACACAGAAATGACTGTGTGTTTTTATGTAGCTGTAAATTTTAAAAACTGTACTTACGAATTGTAATTATAGCTGTTTAGATCTTGTGTCTCTGCTAGAGCAGTAACACAATGCTATTATCTGTATCTGTTTATTGCTCAAAATATTTGTAACTGTTTTCGTATTTGGATTTAGACCAGAAATGTGCATGGTCTGTACCAGAGGTTTTTTTTGTTGTTGTTTTTTTTGCACATTAACCCTATCATTGTGCACTGAAAAACAGTGAAAAAAATCAGGGCTGCAGGAAAAAGAAAACATTTTTCATTCACAAAATTTAACACATTTATTTATTTGTTCATTTATTTATTTATTTGGTTGGTTTGTTTTATTATTATATAACTTTTATTCAATTCTTGAAACAGGCGTCTTGTCGAACTCTCTGGAAAGTTTTCTATCTTCTATCTAATGTGACTGAGTAAAAAAGCTAACTATGTTTCAAAACAACAATGTCTTTCCCAAATCAATAAACTGTTATTTGTTTGTGACAACAACAGCCACCTAATAGTATTTGATCAGATTTACTTTAGCTTTTGTGTTTTTTTCCTTCCAGAAAGATCAGAAAAGTTCACTGGACACGCTATCAGAATCTGTTATAAAGCTGGACATGGTACTGACTTCATGAGGTCAGATAACAGAGAAATTGCCTTATTGACCTCACTGTAAAGTACAACTAGTATTGGCATGTTATTAACCGGTAGTGTACAGTTCTCTAATTCTTTATTTTCTGTAATAAAATGCACTATATCTGCAGTGTTGGTTGTAGAAACTTGAACACAGATCAGAGTGTATTGTTTGTAGGCTGCTCGCTCTCACATGTGTGTGTTATGTACATGACCTAATGGTCTTATAATAAATTGTAGCTTAGAGATTGTGGAGTGCAGAAATACGTCCCTGCTCCTGTAAATGTGCTGATGTGGTGTCCTGTCCTCTGATTTCTGTGTGTGAGAGAAACACACTGACATTTCTGTTACATGTTCAACTTTAGCTGTATTATGGCTGTGTTTGTGTGTTTGACATCAGTGTTCTGATATTTCATTATTTCTCTTCCAGCCTGTGTGGGTGTAATCTGACAGAGGAAAGCTGTAGAGTTCTGTCCTCAGTTCACAGCTCAAACTTCTCCAGTCTGAGAGAACTGAACCTGAGTAACAATAAACTGCAGGATTCAGGAGTGAAGCTGCTCTCTGCTGGACTGGAGACTCCCCACTGTACACTGGAGATACTGAGGTACACACACACACAGCAGAGTTTTAATAAATGCAACCACATCCAGTTTTCATCTGTGGTAATTGTAATTGGAGTGATCTGATATGTTTTCACTGTTGTTTGTGTGAGATGGAGAATAAATGTACTGTATATAAAGATTTTGTGTAGTTCATGTTTTCAATGCTAAAACTGAGTGTATTAAGTGTGAGAAGGTTTTCTTTCTTGCAGGATGCATTACTGCAGTATTACAGATGAAGGTTGTGCTGCTCTGGCTTCAGCTCTGAGGTCAAACTCTTCATCACACCTGAGAGAACTGGATCTGAAGGGTAATAATCCAGGAGAATCAGGAGTGAAGCTGCTCTCTGATCTACTGAAAGATCCACACTGTAAACTGGAGACACTACAGTGAGTTACTGACTCACTGTCTCTTTACTGTACTGTACTGTATGATATTGAGTAATATTCACTGTGTACTATATATTGTTGACAGTTTTGTGTGTGTGTGTGTGTGTGTTGGTGTTGGTGTTTATACTGGTGATGTTTGTTTACACTGATGCTCTTCTCTGTCTTTCAGAATTAAGGATCGTAAACTCACCAGGACAGTTGTATGACAGGAGTCTCACCTCAAACCTCTTTTCCAGGATAAAGCAGTTTTGGTGAAGTGTTAGAACCCACATTTCCAGCAGTTTGGGAGCTGAATCATTCATATTCACATGTAGAAGTTCCATAACAATAACCATGACTGATCACATCCTTTTATCCACTTAGCTACAAGTTACTTCAGGCTTTAATAACATATTTTACAATCCAAAGTCAAATCCTTCAGCGTCTACACACAACACAGAGATATCATCTGGACTGTAAAATGTACTCCCTTAATCTGCTCCAGCTTCAGTTTTAAACCACCCTTGGGGTTGTTATTATTTTGTTTAAAGATCTTATTTGTTTCATTTGGTACTGCCCTTCAGAAGCTACATAAGATATTTACATGTTTCCCAGAAGACAAAATAATAACAATTTACACCCATTGTTTATCCTATTCAAAAGTTTACAACCCCCCTGACTCTTAATGTTTCATGTTACCTTCTTGAGTATCAGTGAATGTTTGCACCTTTTGTAATAGTTGTCCTCAGTGTGAAATGGTCACCTGGACACAGTATATCCACCTTCCTTCTCTCCATCATATCAGCCAGCTCCCTACCTTTCCCTGTCATAGTACCAACATTCAGAGTTCCTATTCTCAGTCCTACACTCTTACCTTTCCTCTTCTCTCTCTGTCTACACACTCTCCTCCCTCCTCTACTTCTTTGACCAACAGTAGCCCAATTTCCACCGGCGCCCTGTAGGTCAACGGCACCAATGGCGGTCGTTGTTAACCCGGGCCTTGACCGATCTGGTATGAAATTCAGAGTACTGACGATTCGCATGATTAAATTTGGCAACGTTTTACACCGGATGCCCTTCCTGACGCAACCCTCTCTATTTATCTGGGCTTGGGACCGGCACAGAAGTCACTGTACTGTGACCCCCATGGCTAGATTTCAGCATCATGTTGGAACTAAAACATCATGTTGCAGTTGAAAACTGCTGTGTGTGGGCCATTGTGTTTTTCCTGTCTCCTAACAGGTCTACAAGCCCCGCTGCTATACAAAGCTGATTAAATAATGTGTGACATTGTAGTGCAGTGGGTAATGTTGCAGTCTCACAGCGGCAGCATCCTGAATTCCATCCTGAGCTCCATTTTATTCCGGGGCTTTTAATATACATGATCAAATCATGCTGCTGTACAAAAACAAACTGTGTTCATGCAAATCCATTCAATCACATGGTAGCTGTGTGCACATTTTAAATCAAGTAAATTCAATAATTTCAGTTTTCTTTTAATGTACATGACAACCAAAGGGAATACATAAGGTACATTAAAAGTTAATTCAATTTACTTGATGCAAATGTGTACACCTGTTCCACACAAATGAAATATTTTACTTCACCATAAATTCATCTCTTACACTTAACTTGTTAACTTTTTTCCATGTGAACTGATTCACATGAACACAGATTTAAGTGCAGTTTGCTTCATTTGGTTTTGTACATCTAACATGATTAATAAAAGTGATCTGTAACTCTCACAGACTGAAGCTGAAGCTCCAACCTAAGACATGAGCGTTGTGAAGTGGCCAAGCTTCCCACTGCCCCACCGAGCCACAGACACTTTCATTAATCCAGTTAACACCAGAGCAATGGATCACACTCACTCCATAGAACTGTGAGGAGCTTTCTATAGAAATTAGCAGCTTCTGACGTTTTTGAGGTAAAACTGCATGCAGCTCCAAATAACGAAGAACTTAGTGAATAATTAATGGGTCAGGTTACTCATTAATCTACAAATGAGATTACGTACTATGTTAGTTATGAAGGGTTTTGGGAAACGCTTGTTTATTAAATAACATTCTTACAAAGAAGATAACAAAGTACTTAGCGTTACGAATGTTTCGGGAAACCCACAGTTCAGTATTATTAATAATACTTATCAATGACCGACTAATGCAGTTGGTTATTTATTTGTTTGAGTATTAGATAATTGTAAGGGTTGTGTGAAATGTATTTTGCAGTTAAAGAGGTAGATCAGTGTGAGTGATTGCTCCTACTCACCCAGATGTGAGCTGTTCACTGTTTCAGCATCTTCTGGCAGTCTTTCTACAGCCTCAGCTTCAGCTTCAGCTCGTCCTGAAAAAAGTCACATGATTCACAATTCAAACTTCATATGATGTTTAGATTGTATTAATTGAGGCAGATAAAGTATTTCACTTTGATTCGTTATTTAATTTAATATCAGCAGTTCTTCAGTTACATTACTGATGTCATGACATGATACCTGCTTCATCCAGGTAAATATCCATAAGTTCTTTAATGTCCTCAGAAATCAACATTCATTTCATCCACAAAACCCTATTAAATACAATCAGCTTTTTCACTGTTTCTGTTTAGGAGTTCAGTACTTGTCTGTTTGGGAATTTAGTACTTAATATGAGGGTTTTTCAGTTATTGTTTTTCATTTTGCCTGAGTTTGGTGAGTTATGAAGCTGACTGAACTTCATCAGGAAGCGCATCCACGGACTGATCAACCTGCAAACTGCACGTACGCATGAAGACAAACTCAAACACACTGCATCAGCATTCATCCAGAGCAGAGTCACCATCCAACACCCTGAACTGCACGAGGATAACTCTTCCAAAAGTTGCATCAGTGTCTCGCTCTCTGTCTCTCTCTCTCTCTGTAAGCGATCTCACTCTGTGCTTACTAACACAGTCACTAAGTCAGTGATCTCCATCAAGGGTGTTGTGTGCAGCGCTGTGTGTTGTTGTGGATGGATCTTGACTGCCATCGTGTGGCCAGGTTTAGGAAGTGCACGTTCCCAGAGCCACTGCTGTTTAAAGCCGCATGTTATAAGTCTATATTAGCTTTAAAAATAATAATAAATAAATAGTAGTGGAGGGCAGTGGTGGCATTTGTGAGTGAACTAGTCGTGTGGTAAAATGTGGCTCGATTAAAAGTGTACACAGACTTTGATGGTGATCAGCTGAATGAGTGACCCGGAGTTATAGTGGACCTAGGAGTGTAGAATCCGGGCCTTGAGGCCACAGACATGCTCAAAAGGAGCGCCTCGTGTCTGTAAAGGGAAAGTCAATGTTTTACAAACACAGAGTACTTTTACTAACCTCCTCACACTGATGGCTGTTTGACTGTATGTTTTTTTTTTAATACACACCTTGCATATCGGATTAAGACTTCTACTACTATTACTACTACTACTGGAAAAACAACTACTACTAATAATAGTAATAATAATATTTGTGTGTATAGAGAGGATGAGGAAGAAGAAGACGCTAGCAGGTAGAAAGCTGTGGCCTTCTGTTTCTTTTTGAATGTGCTCTACTGTGTGACCGTTGGTCTTAGCCCCGCCTCCTCGCCTGTTCTCAACAAGGTCCTGTAGAGGGCGGAAAAATATGTGTTATTTAAAGGATCTCTTTGAGATGAACAGAGGAGTTCAACAAGGCTGGCTTTTGAGCGCTGCACTCTATATTATAGCCATTAGGCCACTTTTCCACTAAATAAAGGAAAAACTGTGCTGTTGATGATTGTGATGAGGATGAGACAATAGACCATTTATTGCTCCATTGCTCACACTCAGCTGAGATATGGCAAGAAACCCAAACATCTAGGGCTCAATATCAACACAAATGAAAAGACTATAATGTATGGAATATTTAAAAAAAAAAAAAAAAAAAAAAAATATAAAAGACTTTTATTGGCTTATAACGTGTATTGTTAAGTATAAAATGTGGAAAACAAGGTGCATGATCAATGATCAGTAAGCAATGCCATCTCCCAGCTGAGATGCTTTTTAAACTCATCTTAAATGAACTAAAAAGACAAAGGACAATGGAGCGAAGATCTAAACATAAATCTCCATGGTCTTTATTAAAAATATGATCTCTGTAAATATTTAAGGGAAATAACTATGTAGATATAATCATATGATTGGACTCTGTTGTAAATAGTTATTTTTGTATATTTAAAAGTTTGCAATGTTGAAGAATTACTGTAACAAATTGTGAAATATTTAAACTGTGTAAATGTTTAAGAGATATTGTAACAAATTGCAAATGTTGAAGATTTATTGTAACAAATTGTGAATTATTCAAAAAAGTTTGATTTAAAAACGCAAGACAGGCATTTTAATTTTATTTATTTATTCATTCATTCACTCGATTATTTCATTATATAGCATTTTTAACTATGGACTTTTTTGTCACAAACCAGTTGTAACAGATATCCGGATATAAAAACCCTTTTTTTAACATTTCCATGTCAAGTGCTGAGAGGCATGAAGATATGTTCTTAATAATAATAATAATAATAATAATAATAATAATAATAATAATAGTAAAGAGTAGAGAAGAGGCGTGTGTTGGAGTTGTTATGGCAGAATAATCCAGTGCACAGTAATAAGGCTGATGAGCTCTGTGTCTGTGAAGGACACGAGGCCTACCGGCTGTTTGAGGCGGCGCTGCGTGTTGTGCTGGATGGAGCTTGACTGACAAACCCAGGAACTGCAACTTCCCACAATCACTATTCTGTTATTAAGTATTTTATGGCGGTGTTTATAAGTCTACACTTGTAGTAGTTAGCCGGGGGAGAGTGGAGAGAACTGTTAGAGAAATGTTAGAGAAATGTTAGTGAATGCTCCCGCCTCCTTCCCTCCCTTTTTCCCTTTATGTTTTACTGTAATAAGGTATATATTGGCTTTATCTGTGTAATCTTCTTCCCTAGTTGTGAAGATTCTCGAGTGAAATAGCTGAGGCCACGTACGGAACATATGAAGCTCCACTGAAGCAGTGATGAGACTGAACATGACTTTTGGTGCTCATGTTATACACACACACCACTATATTAGGAACACCCCTTACTCATATATATATATACACGCCACTTTATTAGGAACACCCCTTACTCTTACATACAGACCACTTTATTAGGAACACCCGTGTGTGCACGCACATAGTACCATCATGTTTCCTGTAGATGGCAGTAAAAACACATAGTTCACTCAAAGGCTTCACTTTTCATCCGAACGTTTAGTTAGATGGAGAACGTCTCCAGGTTACGTATGTAACCCTGGTTCCCCGAGGGAACGAGACGCTGCGTCGCGAAACGCTATGGGAACGCCCCTGCGTGACCGCGTTCTGAATCACGTGTCTAATCCGTCCAATGGATGGACGAGACGTCACGGGCGGGGTGACGTAGCGACCCGGAAGCATAAAGCCCGAGCGTAACCTGGAGACGTTCCCCTTCAGGAACTCGAGCTGCGTCGCAAAACGCTATGGGAACGAGTATACCCACGCCGCCAGACTTACAAGTCCCTGCCTCCAGGAGGAGGCAAGCCTGAGGCACAAGGACAGAGGAGCCGGGAGTGGCTCGCGTATCCTTCAGGGTGGAGTGGGTCAGCCCCACGGAGAGGCGGGCCTGCAGGAACTCCAGCACTGTACCAACTGGGCAGTAAACAGGGTCAAGCCGGCAGTCTCCGCACCAGGAAGTGAAAAGTTTCCACTTCAGGGTGTACAGTTTCCTCGTAGAGGGAGCTCTGGATTGCAGGATGGTCTCAACAACCTCGGTTGAGAGACCGGAAGCGCGGAGTTGTGCCCCCTCAGAGGCCACACCCACAGCTTCCATAGCTCCGGGCGGGGGTGAAGATGGCCCCCCGCCTGTGAGAGGAGATCCCTCCTGATCGGAATCTCCCAGGGGGAGCCGTCTAGAAGGGAAATCAGGTCCGAGAACCATACTCGGTCTGGCCAGAACGGGGCTACTAACAGTAGGCGAATTCCATCCCGGCGCACTCTCTCCAGAACTGTACGGGAAAGGCGTACAGATGCAGCCTCGGCCACGGCTGTACCATGGCATCCAGTCCGAGAGGAGCTGGATGAGTCAGAGAGAACCAAAGGGGGCAGTGCGACGTCTCCTGCGTCGCAAACAGATCCACCTGGGCTCTGCCGAACATATGCCATATGAGCTCCACCACCTCAGGGTGGAGTCTCCATTCCCCGGGCACCGGCCCCTGCCTTGACAGGGCGTCCGCTCCCACGTTGAGATAACCAGGGATATAGGCTGCTCTCAATGAGAGGATCTTCCCTTGGGACCACACAAGGATCTGGAGCGCCAGCCTGTAAAGGGGGCGCGAGCGCAGACCTCCCTGGCGGTTGATGTAAGAGACCACAGTCGTGTTGTCGGTGCGCACCAACATGTGGCGGCCTCTTAGGTCTGGGAGAAAGTGTTTCAGAGCCAGAAACACGGCCAGCATCTCCAGGCAGTTTATGTGCCAAGTGAGATGGCGGCCGCTCCACAGACCACGGGCAGGACGGCCACTCATGACCGCTCCCCATCCGGTGAGGGACGCATCCGTTGCTAGCACTACGCGAACTCCCAGCTCCAGGCCCTGAGACAAGAACCCAGGTTCTCTCCACACAGCTAAGGCACGGCGGCATCACCGCGTGACCTTGATCATGCGGAGCGGGTTTCCTCTGCTTCGGAAAAACCCCCTGGTCTTGAGCCACCACTGTAGGGGTCTCATGTGCAGCAGGCCAAAAGGTATCACGTTGGACGCAGCTGCCAATAGGCCCAGCAGTCTCTGAAACTGCTTTACAGTGAGTGACCGGCCTTCTTTCACTCTCGCGACCACTGTGAGGACCGACTCAATCCGAGCAGGAGACAGACGTGCCTGCATCATGGTCGAATCCCACACTACGCCTAGATAAGCGGTTCTTTGAGCTGGAGAAAGCACGCTTTTCTCGGCGTTTAGTCTTAACCCCAGTTCCTTCATAAGGGCGAGAACGACATCTGCTCTGAGTGAGCTAAAATCAACCAGTCGTCGATGTAATTCAGTATGCGGATGCCCTGGAGTCGCATGGGAGCCAAGGAAGCATCCACGCACTTCGTGAAGGTGCGGGGTGATAGTGCTAGGCCGAAGGGAAGAACCCGATATTGGTAAGCTTCACCCCCGAAAGCGAACCTCAGGAACTTCCTGTGTGGGAGAAGGATGGAGATGTGGAAATACGCATCTTTTAGGTCGATCGTGACAAACCAGTCCTTGGACCTGATCTGCGACACGACCTGAGTGACCGTGAGCATCCTGAACTTCAGTCGTGCGACTGAGAGGTTCAATTGCCGCAAGTCCAAAATTGGACGCAGCCCTCCCCCCTTTTTGGGAACAATGAAGTACCGGCTGTAGAACCCGGACTCTCTGTCGTGAGGAGGGACCACCTCGATGGCCTCCTTCCTCAGGAGGGTGTGTACTTCCTGCTCCAATACCAGAGCCTGCTCGGGACCCACCACAGTGGGAAGAACCCCAGAAAAATGAGGCGGAGGAGAGCCGAACTGAATTTGGTAGCCTCTCTCCACAGTATGCAGGACCCAATGAGACACATTCGGCAGAAGTCTCCACGCTGCCAGAAAGCTCACTAAGGGAATCAGTCTCTCGAGACTGACCTCTGGTGCAATAGAGGCGGTTAGCTGAGCGAACCTACAGGGGGTAAATGAACTAACCGCTACGTTGCCGGGCGAGAACTTGGAGAGGCGCTCGCCAGAGACAGCTGCGCCCTGAAGCACCATAGGTGGCTTTTTAGCTGTGGCCCTTCTGGACATGAGGACGGTCCTCAGATCCGTCTTAGCGCCCGAAGGGCCGGGCCCAGAGCGTCGTCGCAACTCCTGCTCCCGCCTCGGGGGAGCACGGGAGGCGACGTTCTGTTTTTGGGCCTCTCTATAAGAGGGGGCCGTACACAGAGGGGGCTGTGTGGGAGAAACCGCTGGAACACCACCGCCTGAGCCCGAGCCTGCTGGTATCTCTCGACGACGGAGTCCATGGTGTTGTCGAACAGACCCGAGGGCGTAAGCGGGGCGTCCATGAGCACGACCCTGTCCTTCTCTTTCATATCGGACAGGGTCAGCCAGAGATGCCTCTCCGTCTCCACCAGGACTGCCATAGACCGACCGATAGCGTGGGCGGTCTCCTTGGTGGCGCGGAGGGACAGATCAGCGGCCCGCCTGAGCTCCGCTACCTGCTCAGACGGCACCTTCCCGAGCTCATACAGCTCTTTAAGCAGGTCGGCCTGGTACACCTTTAACACCGCCATGGTGTGCAGACACGCACCAGCCTGACCTGCTGCCGTGTACGCCGTGCCGACCAGCGCTGAGGTGGTCCGCAGCGGCTTGGTGGGCAATGCCGGAGCTTTCAGGGACGATGCAGCAGCAGGGGACAGACAGCTGGCTGGCATCTGTTCAACCCTGGGCATCGCCCTGTAACAGGAGTAATCCAGCCCTGCCACATTAGCATAATGGGAAGAAGTGGGGCTGAACAACCGGCCTATTCCAGGACCTCGACACCTCGGTGTGGAGGTCTGGGAAAAAAGGCAGGCTCCGGAGTGGAGATGGCGGCCTACTGTGCAGAAAGCGCTCATCTAATTTAGAGCACTGAGGCTCAGGCCGTGTTTCAGCAGGCCAGTCAATGCTAAGCTTAGTGACTGCCCGCGTAAACACCTCAAGCAGCTACTCGTATTGAGGAGACTGCGGCTCTGGGTCGACGCTCTCCACATCGACCTCCTCGGAGGATGATAGGCGGAGCGCCGAGTCTGCTCCCCGGGGGGAAGAAATCGCAGAGCGTGCTTCCGAACCCAGGGAGGGGACAGAGGACCTGGAGGGTGAGGAAGGAGAAAGGGACGGGCCCATCTCCATTCCCTCCGCCAGGTCCATAAGCAAGCCCCACGAGCGCAACCGCCGCTCTGCCTCGGCAGAAGCGGGGCTGGCACCGCGAGGCACGCTAGCGAGGGCTCCCTCCTCAAAGAGAGCCCTACGGGAGCGGAGAGCACGCAGCAGTAAACGCTCACAATGTGCGCAGCCAGCTCCCTCGAGAGCCGACTGAGTGTGCTCCGCTCCCAAACAGGCAACGCACAGACTGTGTGTATCCCGGCCCGTAATATATCGCGGACAGGGAGGAACACACAGCCTGAAACGCTGCCCGCTCTCGCCCTTAGACTTGTCTTTGGCTTTCATCATGCCTCCGACAAGATACAAAATAGACAGACAATAGACAAACAATCGACATAGAGCGCTTGCTGAAAACA
>CM040983.1:27116050-27126365 GCA_022985145.1 Pangasius djambal | reverse complement strand
GGAAGGCCAGATTAGAGTTTGCCAAACGACATCTAAAAAAGCCTTCACAGTTCTGGAACAACATCCTATGGACAGATGAGACCAAGATCAACTTGTACCAGAGTGATGGGAAGAGAAGAGTATGCAGAAGGAAAGGAACTGCTCATGATCCTAAGCATACCACCTCATCAGTGAAGCATGGTGGTAGTGGGCATGTAAATACCCTCAAATTAAAGCTGACAGTCTGCAGTTAAAGCACATCTTGTTCGTTTCATTTGAAATCCATTGTGGTGGTGTATAGAGCCAAAAATGTTAGAATTGTGTCGATGTCCCAATATTTATGGACCTGACTAATATATATATATATATATATATATATATATATATATATATATATATATATATATATATATATATATATATATGTAGCCAGGCGTTAAAGGAGAGACCACACACAATGCTCTTATCATTTTGTGGGTCTTTATTCCCCGACTAACCCGGGTGGGAGTTAGCATTAATTTAGTTAAAACTTGGAGTTCCCAACAGTAACAAGTGACCCCCATACAGCACAATCTTTGGGGCCTATGACAGGATAACCATAAACATAAACAGAACCAAAACAACAGTAGTGGCTTTTCCTACCAGACAAGAACAACCACTGAGTCAAAAGTGCATTTACATTTCAAAATTACATTTCAAAATACATTCAAAAACAGCTTACAGTATGAACCAACTTACTTTCACAATGGCGACTCGCCAACACGGTTAATCCCACACACTCAATGGCTCATGTACAAATGCTTTTCTCCCCTCTTGAGACAGACAAAAGTGCAAAAATAAACAAAACCTTTTACATAAACTGTCAAATAAACAAATATGAAAGCGTATACAATACAATCGGACACTCAATCCTCCCGCGGCCCCGTGCTTCCTTCGGCGTGGCGACAGTATCCAGAGGTAATCACAGTCAGGCCTTCAACTTAGCACACACGTTCACACGTGTCAGACCCGGAGCTTTGGCGCCGTCACGAGTGTGTGACATCATACATTAGTGACTACTCCTTCTTCTTCTGTTGTTTATTGATGGTTGGCAAACAACTTATAGGTGCATTACCGCCATCTTCTGGAGTGGAGTGTGGATCAGGATGACTACCTACTACTAACTCCTTCTAAATCCTTCTAGAGAGTCCAGTACTTTCTAAACACTGGAAAGTGTTGTATACTACATCTCCAGAACTCCTTCTTAGGATTTCTTTTATATCAAGTACCATTTTATTTGTTTTAATACAATTCTTAAGTCTCTTTCTGTCCTCCCTATATTTGGGACCATGTACAAACACATGCTCTACAGTTTCTGATACTTCACAGTAGTCACACTTGCCATTAACATGTTTCTTCATTATTTTCAGTGTACTGTTCAGTCCTGTATGACCATTCTAGAAATCTTCCTCACTACTATTTCTATAACTATTTCATGTTTCACCTACTTTCTTTTGGATGATACAGTAGTTTCAACCCTTACTTTCTGCATCCCAATCCTCTTGCCATTTCCTTTTGTCTCCTGATTTGATTATATTTTTAACCTCAGATTTGCGTTATTTTACTGTTAGTTCTATTTCTTCATGCTTAATTGCACTTTTTGCATATTTGTCCGCTAGTTCATTGCCTTCCACTCCTATATGTGCCGGAATCCATATGAAATTGATTGTTATACCTTCATGTTTGCACCTAAACACTGTATTAATAATATCAATCACTATGTCCTGTCTCAAGTCAGACTGCATATTTTTGACACTAACTAATGAACTACTGGAATCAGAGCACAAGAGAACTTTTGATGGTTTGACTTGTTCTACCCAGATCAGAGCAATTAGAATAGCTAACAGTTCACCTGTATAGACTGATAAATTATCATTTATTCTCTTGTTTGAAACTATGTTTATCTCTGGAATAATAAATGCTATGCCTACTCTGCCATTTTCTGTTTTAGATGCATCTGTAAATACTTTCATATATTCAGAGTAATTCCTCTCTGTATATTTATTTACTTCAACTTTATCGTTATAGTGTTCTTTTCTTTTTTATAACAGGGTCATATCAGTCCTTACTTCCTCCAGGATCCATGGAGGGACACTATAGAATGGCACTGTTGGACTTAATTCTTTGTCACCAAGCCTGTAATTATTTATTTTATTCTCTACTGTCCAACCAAAACTTCTTAAGCTTCCCTTTTCTTTCTCCTGACACGGTTTTAACACTGTCAGAGTGGGATGATTTTGATCATGGCCCTCTAAGTTGGCCCACTATATTAATGCTAGTTGTGTTCTTCTCAACTTTAGAGGCATTTCACCCGTCTCCACTTGTAGAGCTGGAACTGGAGTTGTTTAGTATTCTAAATTTATTCCAATCTGCTTTCTCAAATTTCCATGTGCCTTTTCTTTTTTCCTGTTCTATTTCATTTATAACTACTATATTTATGAACACTGGTACTTATCCCAGCTAGTGATTGTGATACAAGGGTCAAATCAAGTGTTGACTCTGTGCCCTTCCCCAAATTCACTCTTGTTCCTGATCCATCATTTAAACACACCAATTCTTTTTCATCCATTAACTCTTCTATTACTTCCCCATTTGCATCTTCTTGATCCCCCCCACACTGTGCTGCGCACATTAAAATCTCCACACCAGATGATTTTCCTTCTCCAATGTACCAGAAACCTCTCTAGTTTTTCTTTCTCTAATTTTTTGCATGGGTTGTAAAAGTTTATTATTTTCACATTTCCTACCTTGGTCCAGATTTCAACAATTATTAAGTCTAAGTCTTGTGTTGTTTGCACCCGTGAATGGTTTATTCCTTCTTTAATGAATACAGCACATCCTCCTCCATTCCCACTGTCTCTATCTTTGCGAATACTGGAATACCCATGAATAACAAAATCTAGATTTGGTTTAAGCAAAGGTTCCTGTATGCATATGATGTCCGATTTCCCTTTTAACTTCTTGATGAACCCTTTGAATTCTTGACCATTTGCTAATAGACTTCTAGCATTCCACTGAAGTATTAACATTATGGTATTAATTGAGATCGGCCTTCTGAGGTTCCTTCTCCTTGACTGAGATCTGCATGTAATTTCCCCCAGGATAATTCTTTCATGTTCAAAAATTTTGCTGCTGCTTTCACTATTACTTTAATTTTCTCAGTTTTGGTTTTTGCTTGATCAGAGCAATTGATAACATATGCTAAGAACAGCACTAATTTGTCCATTGAGATTCCAGTTTGATCATTCTGCACCAATCCAGATCCTACACTGGATCAAGTTCTCATCCCTTTTTCCAGTATTATAGATCTCCACTGCCTCTGCATATGTTAACTTCCGCTCCGATTTTAGTTGCTGGATTTCCCCTGACTACGCACCCTCTATATGCTGTGTGATTACCCCCACAGTTACAGCATTTCATTGAAACATTGCTCCCACATTCTCCATATGCATGCTCTCCTCCACCTCTTCCACATCTTTGCTTTCCCTTACAAACTCTGGCAGTATGACCATATCTCTGACATTTATAACATCTAATGGGGAAGGGATATATGACCTTACACTAAAACTCAGATATCCCACCATCACCTTACTATGGAGAACATCTTCCTTAAACTCCAGCAGAACAGATTTGCTGTCAACTTTCTCTCCATTTCTGAATGCTTGTAGTTGCCTAATTCCTGTGATTGTTCCTCCCTTCAACCCTTTGAGTTCTTCCAGATTTTCTCCTATAGGTATTCCCCTTATTACTCCTTTCACTCCTGTCCTTTGACCAAGTACTCTTCTAGCTACAATTTCCTTTTTACAGACACTTTGAAGCTTTAACGCCTTGTTTCTTTGCTCTGCACTTTTACACTTTACCAACAGGCTACAGTCTCGCATTACTTTAGCCATGTCGATATCCCCAAGTGATTTTCTCAATCCATTTGTTAGTGAAATAGGACTTAGTGACAACACTTCACTTCTTGCCTTGTATTTTAGAATGATTTTATACTTCTCCATCATTATTTTCTTCCTGGCATCATATGTTTCCTCATCTTCCTCGAGTGCCCTTTTACCTGACTGTGTTACCTGTGTCATCTGAGTTCTTTCCTTCCTTCCTCCTCCTTTCCTATTATTCACAATTCTAGTCCATTCAATATCCATATTATCATCATCGTCAGACAAACCACCACTATTACTTGCCATCCTAATCCAGTCACCCACCCCAAGAATTCGGCCGTGGGTTAATCTCCTGACTAGCCATTCCTGTCTTAACCTAGTGACTACTCCGTCTCGCATGTAAGCTCTTAAAGGAATGGCGCCTCTGATGAAGAATGTGAATGCTACAACACTGACACTATTCAGGGGAGTCTTTACCGTCTCACTGCCAGTGATTTTGGACTTATTGTTGACCCGGCTACATACGTACATATATATATATATATATATATATATATATATATATATATATATATATAGACATTATTCATTATTCTGTTTTTTCATCCTATGATATGCATCACCATATCACACAGCCCTGTCTGTACTGAGGGACACATGAGAGAGAGAATAAGGATGCTTTCACAGCTAATTTGTTTGGTTTGGACAGATCAAACTTTCTCTTTATTACGGATCTGTTTGGATGTATGTGACTCCACCTGTACTCGGGTCCACACCAAACACCTGATCCAGTATGTGTGTAAAATCAGAGGTCTCGAGGTGACAGATTTATAACAGTACGAGCACAGAGAACAACACACACCAACTGTTTTACCGTCTCTGTGAAATTCAACATATAACTGTCACGCTCCGCTCCGACACCACACCTGCACTTCCGCATTCCAGCTGGAGTTTTCATCCCGCATCCACATCCGCTGTGCGGAAGCGCGAGCACACCTGTTTCCCATTTCCCACTGACTGCTACCTGTATAAATAAACTACACGCCTCCACACAGCGCTGGATTATTGGATGTCTGTCTCAGAGTTATTGGAACTATTTCATTGGATTTATTCTCTGTGGGTTTATCGGCTCAGACCTGGTTTGTTTATTGGCTTTGATCTTGTTCTGTCCTTCGGATTTTATGGACTTCCTGGTTCCTGACGCCATCGTGCTGCGGGTAACGAGACTGTGTTCACTGTTGTGGATTTATGGCGGTGGATTTAGTACACGACCCTATAGACTGAGACCTGGAGTTTCTGTACTTGGGAGATTTTTGCTACCGAGTGTTGTGAGTTTTATATGACTGTGATTTTGTCATTAAGCTTCATTAAAACTCTTCAACTTTAACTTCAGCTCCTGACTCTGCATCTGGGTCCATTTCCCCACACCTCCCACCTGCCACTAACTCACAGTACCGGCATGTTATTAACTGGTAGTGTCCAGTTCTATAATTCTTTATTTTCTGTAATAAAATGCACTTTATCTGCAGTGTTGGTTGTAGAAACTTGAACACGGATCAGAGTGTAGTGTTTGTAGGCTGCTCGCTCTCACATGTGTGTGTTATGTACATGACCTAATGGTGTTATAATAAATTGTAGCTGAGAGATTGTGGAGTGCAGAAAGACGTCCTGCTCCTGTAAATGTGCTGATGTGGCGTCCTGTCCTCTGATTTCTGTGTGTGAGTGAAACGCGCTGACATTTCTGTTACATGTTACACTTTAGCTGTATTATGGCTGTGTTTGTGTGTTTGAGATCAGTGTTCTGATATTTCATTGTTTCTCTTTCAGTCTGTATAAGTGTAATCTGACAGGGGAAAGCTGTAGAGCTCTGTCCTCAGTTCTCAGCTCAAACTCCTCCAGTCTGAGAGAACTGGACCTGAGTAACAATAACCTGCAGGATTCAGGAGTGAAGCTGCTCTCTGCTGGACTGGAGACTCCACACTGTACACTGGAGACACTGAGGTACACACACACACACACACACACACACACACACACACACTCTTAAAGTAGATGGACAGCTTTATTAGTGGTTTATAATTTTTAGTGGTTTAAGTCTGTAATGCTCGACTGGGTTCATGCTGAGTTTCCTCTGAATAGCAAACACAGTAAACAGAAAAGCTGTAACTCTTCAGTTTAAACTAAACAACACTGAACTTACAGTTCTGTCATGTGTCCTTTTGTATAATTTGTACTTACACAATGTTTGCTCAAACTAGAAAAAAAAAAACTTAGTTTCTCCTCCTAACACATTTTAGGTAAAAAAGATGAGAGAGTAAATAATCCACCTCAATCACGTTCATAACACTCACGACTATGTCTGTGTAGGGTCTGTGTAGGGTGGAGGACCCTAGTATATTATGGGATGCATTCAAAGGCTTCATAAGGAGTAACACCACATGTTTTTGTTCTAATCTGCGTAAAGCTAAGTCTGCTGAACTACAAGCCTTGAGGACGTCTTGACTCAGTTATAACATGGCTTCTCAGAACAAGTAGCACTAAAGAGAGATGTAGTCAAAAAAGAAATAATGATATTCTAAAACAGCTTTCAGAGTTTCAGATTCATAGGACTAGACAGCGCTACTACAGTATTTCCAAGGTGCCAGTCCTAGTCATCTCTTGTGAATTAGAACTACTGAGCAGTTTGCAGACATTCCTGCCATTAAGACACCAAATGGGAATATTACCACTGATCCTAAAAATTATAAATGATACTTTCCAATCTTTTTATTCCAGCTTATACAGATCAGATATATTCCTAGATCAGGATAGATGTGACAATATTGTAAGTAAGTTAAACCTCCCTCAGCTCTCTAGCTTGGACTCAAGGGATTTGGATAACCCTGTTTCCTTGGAGGAATTGAAAGAAGCTGCTCTCGATATGCAAAGAGGGAAATCACATGGAATCCTCTGGAATTTTATGTCACCTCCTGGATCAAATAGGCTCATTTCTCCTGAACATCATTAACTACTCCATTGAAAAGGGCAGTTTTTTAATTTCCTTAATCTTGGAAAAAGAACCAGTTGATTGTGCCAGTTACTGACCTCTCAGTCTTCTGAATTCTGTCCTTAACATCTACACCAAACTACTCACCCATCACCTTCAGCACCATATGCCAACATTACAAAACTGTTATCAGACAGGATTTATTAAATCTAGACTACCATCAGATAATGTCAGACATCTCCACATAATCAATGGTGTAGCACATATTAATGCTCCTGTAACAGCACTCAATGCTATGAAAGGTTTTGCCAGGTTGGAATGGTCATTCTCATGGTCAGTCCTTCAGGGAAGGTTTTATCCGGGTTAACTGCTCAAAATCTTTTACGATGAAACGAACTTGCCATAGCACCATTTATTCCACACTCTAAATTCAAATGGAAAAACAAATGTCCCGATCTTCAACTCTCCACTCTGCAGAGGAGAAGGGAATTTATCTAGATGCTCTGGGAGTGTCCACCGGTTCCTGACTTCTGGGTAAAGGCAGTGTCCAAACTGCAGGACTCACTGCTGCCAAGAAAATGCCTGCAGTCCACTGGAAACCTCCTCAGTCTCTCCATTAGAGCATGGACTCTGTCCTTTATAGATGTAATCTACATGGACCTCTCAACAGCCTGAATTAATGGTGCTAATGAGGTTAACATTAATCACTGGTGTAAGGCAATCAATGCCCTGGAAAGTCTCCTATAAAAACCTGTAACACTTGTATCTCTTCATTTTCTAAACAGTACGTGACTGTGTGTGTTTGTGTTTGTGTGCAGCAGATTATGTGAGTGTTTATACAAGTAGTTTTTTTTCCTGTTTTAATGTGGTCACATTTCTGAAGGTCACTGGGGTTGCATGCACCAGTGTGCTCTCAGGCTACGTTTACACAACAACGATGTAGTCAAAAATGGAAAAGTTTGTCTCTTGCATTTTCAAAAAGTTTCACGTATACACGACAATGTTTTCAAAATGATTCGCGTTTACACATATCCGCAGTAATGGCCAAAAACGCTGTATTACGTATGCCAGGCCAGTAGTTGGCGCTGTCACCTTGTTAGTTGGTTGTAATATTGGTGAAGTAAATCCACACTTTGCTGAAGAAGTGTTAGCAAACTCTTGAGCAGCAACAACACTACCATGTACTCTGCCATTGTTGTGTATGTTTGCCTTTACAATAGAAACGTACTGCGCATGTCTACATACCTAACACGTACTACGCACGCGCATGATGTCACCGTTTTCAAAGATTCCAGTTTCCGGTGTTTACATGGAGACGATAACGGTGGCGTTTTCAAAAACTTGTACTTTGAAACCCATTTTCAAAAATATGCGTTTTCAGTCCCCAAAACACGTTGTCGTGTAAACGGACAGGCAAAACGCATAAAAAGTTTCCTGTTTTTGGCTGAAAACGTTGTCGTGTAAATGGCCCCTCAGTGCCGGTCCCAAGCCCGGTTAAAATTGGGGAGGGCTGTGACAGGAGGGGCATCCGGCGTAAAAACTGTGCCAAATCAAGTATTCGTCCCAATGATCTGCTGTGGCGACCCCTAACGGGAGCAGCCGAAAGAGACCACCAATGTGGTCTGTCATTCTTGTACACTGCCCTGTACTGCATTGTGTTATGATGTTGATGTGCTTGTTCAGAGTTAATGAATAAATAAATCAAAATTTGATCACAAAAAAATCCAAAACAATCCTCTTTTTTTTCCATTTGTATCTTTGAAAGACAGAGGGTTTAGCCCTGCTAGTACACTGACACGAGCTGCCCTGCATGTTATTAACTGGTAGTGTCCAGTTCTATAATTCTTTATTTTCTGTAATAAAATGCACTATATCTGCAGTGTTGGTTGTAGAAACTTGAACACGGATCAGAGTGTAGTGTTTGTAGGCTGCTCGCTCTCACATGTGTGTGTTATGTACATGACCTAATGGTGTTATAATAAACTGTAGCTGAGAGATTGTGGAGTGCAGAAAGACGTCCTGCTCCTGTAAATGTGCTGATGTGGCGTCCTGTCCTCTGATTTCTGTGTGTGAGTGAAACACACTGACATTTCTGTTACATGTTACACTTTAGCTGTATTATGGCTGTGTTTGTGTGTTTGAGATCAGTGTTCTGATATTTCATCATTTCTCTTCCAGGCTGTGTGGGTGTAATCTGACAGGGGAAAGCTGTAGAGTTCTGTCCTCAGTTCTCAGCTCAAACTCCTCCAGTCTGAGAGAACTGGACCTGAGTAACAATAACCTGCAGGATTCAGGAGTGAAGCTGCTCTCTGCTGGACTGGAGAATCCACACTGTACACTGGAGACACTGAGGTATACACACACACACACACACACACACACACACACACAGTATGTTAAGTATGTTATTAAATGTCAATTCCTAAAAAAGTCATTAAGAAATAAATACATGTAATCAAACAAAGTATTGAGTAGATCATTAAGAGATAAATAGTGGTTTTAAGCATCTAATCAAGAGGACTAATTAAAAGGCAAGGTAAATAAACGTGTTTAAGCTGCTTTTTAAATATATTTAGTGCAGGTGTCTGATGGATAGACGCTGGGAGTGAGTTCCACATCCTGGGAGCAGAGACACTAAAAGCAGTTTCACCGAGCTGCTTCTTATTAAATTCACCTTAAGGAAGCCAGCATTTGTTGATGTTAATAAATGATTTGGGGTGAAATCCATCAGGCATTCTGCTAAATACACAGGTGCGGTGCCATTAAGAGTGTTAAAACTAATAAGAGCACTTTATACTCGATTATGGATGTCACAGGTAACCAGTGCAGTTCCTGCACAATAGGAGTAATATGGTCTCTCTCTAGTTTGTGTTAGAAGCTGAGCAGCTGCATTTTGTACTAACTGTAATGGATAAATAGTAGATAATAGTAGGGAAAGAGAGAAAATGCATGGATGAGTTTTTCTGCATCTTCTTTAGATAAAAATGGAAGAACTTTTGTAATGCTCCTCAAATGATTAAATGTACCTCAGAGCTATTACTGATGTGAGGAACAAAGCTGAGATCAGAGTCGACTGTTACAGCCAGATTTCTAACCTGTAACCAGCTCATTTTTCAATAAGTATTCTCTCTTCTGTTTATCTCCTCCAATTAATGTCTCCATTTTATCCTGGTTTAACTGCAGAAAGTTCTGTAACACGCAGTCAGATATTTCAATCAAGCATGTAATCAATTTGTTAATTGGCTCTTGATTAGTCAGTGACACTGATATATAAAGTTGTGTGTCATCTGCAGAACTATGAAAACTGATTTCATGCTTTTGGTGTACTGAAATAGATCCTTATGGAACTCCAAATGAAATATCATATTGTCTTGATGACTGACTTCCCAATTTAACATAAAACTGTCTACCACACAAGTATGATCTGAAC
>CM040983.1:27081978-27096663 GCA_022985145.1 Pangasius djambal | reverse complement strand
AAGAGCAGTGTTTGGAGAATATTTCTTCTTTCCGCCATTTTGTCCTCTGCTATAGAAACTCTTAAGCCTCTTAAAAGTCCTCCTCTCTACTCTTAACAATTTTTACCTTAGGAGCTGTTTTTAGGGCTAAGATGTTTCGTGAATCATTTTTATCTTTACTAAGATTTAGTCCTAAATTTAAGGGGAAATTCTAAGAAAACGTCATAATTCTAAGAATTTTCTTAGAATTTCGTCACTAGGAGCAACTTTTAGGCTTAGGAAGCTTTGTGAATACGGGCCCTGATCATCACACAAATTTGTTGCCACAAATTTAAAGCACATAATTATCTAGAATGTTTACTGAATCTTAGAGGCCCAAACATGTTCCATCAGGACAATGCCCCTATGCACAAAACAAGGTCAATGAAGACATGATTTGCCAAGGTTGGATGGCACGGAGCCCTAACCTCAACCCCACTGAACATGCCCCCAGGCGTCCTCGCCCAACATCAGTGCTTGATACCACTTGTGGCTGAATAAGCACAAATCTCCACAATCACACTCCAAACTCTAGTGGAAGCCCTTCCCTGAAGAGTGGAGGTTATTATAACAGCAACAGAAGACTAAATCTATAATGGGATGTTCAGCACATATAGGTGTGAAGGTAAGGTGTTCACAAACTGCCAGAATGCCATCTCTGTAGCCAAAAGGCAATATAGTGTAAGTTATTTATTAGAATTTATTCAAAAATTTTTATTCAGACATTTCAATTGAGAGCCTTTGATACATATTGTAGTTGTATGTTACCCCATGTAAGGAATGTGTAAATCAATATGCTAATCAAATGTACAGTAAAATACAAATCTTGTCATTATACAGGCATATAAGGTATGCCGAGTTTGCTGAAAATGTATTTGACATTATTCATTCATGAAATATGACATCTCTGTAGCCAGGGGGTCAACCCCACACCTTCTTCCTAGCTTAGAAATTCCTCAGTAAAAGTTACTTTCAGTGGCTTCGTAAATAGGTTTTAAGAAGAAATTTTAAAGTGAGTAAATTTTAGTGCCAATTTTAGTGGTATGACAAAAGTCTTTGTGAACACAGTCCCTGTTTTTCCTTCTTTTTTCCAGTAAGCTCCCACCTCAGTATATAAAAAAAATATTTTAAGAAGATATGGTCTTTTAAACAAGTGTTGGGTGACTAAGCCCCAGCAGTATAAAAGATAATAAAGAAAATAAAGAGGTGATGTGTGGAAAAGTTTTACTTAAGAATGTAATTAAAAAGAGCAGTTGAAAACACACTATAACAAGCTATTGCAATTTAAGCATATTAGACCATTTCAAGGTTATAACATTCAGGGTAGATATTTTTCACCATACAGTGTCACAAACTTCAGTTCAGTCTTAAAACAGTTGAGATTAGAATATGGTCAACTCAAATATTAAATAAAGGATGACCGCATTTGTATAAGCAGTGATGTGATCCTTGTACTACTTCTCTCTTATTTGTAAATAGTCACGCTGATTTTATATATATATATATAAAAATCATATCTATATATCTATATCTATATATCTATATCTATATATATATATATATAGAGAGAGAGAGAGAGCAGCGTGACTATTTACAAATCTAGGCAGCAGACAAAAACCAAGGCACAAATCAAGCTTGTAATCAGGATAGGCACAGTTCAAAACCAGAAACATCACAACAGAAACACGGAGAGGACTAACATGCACATCCACAAATGCAATCAGGTGAGCATTGATAATTCAAAACTGGGGGCACTGGCTTTCGTCGCCTCCAAATACCGTCACCTATCGATGACGTCATCTTGGGGCGGAAGCCGCAACACAACGCTGATGGAGCAGCAGCTGAGGCAGAGTACGAAGGCCCGGACTGGAGTCTGGAATAGACCAACCTGCACAGACTGAGCACACACCATGGGCGGAGCCAGAGGGTGGCCGTGGCCACCATGGACATAATCACAGCCACCCCACTGACCACCTCGCTCGTAATTGCATTTTTAAAAGACGAAAATAACTTCTCAAATACTGATCTAGGAGAACCTTGTTCATGTCTACGATAATGTTTGGACCGCAAAACTCTTGCAACACTCACCGGCACTGATAGGCATCGCGAGAGTTTCCAAAAATAGCGCAGTTTTTCCACCTTTCGTAAAAAAAGTGGGAGATGAGGAACAAGTTACAGCGCAGCTTTGGTTCCTGGATCCACTTCGATTGTTTGAGCACAACACATCCTATCAGGTGAGTTATAAAATCAGAAAAATTATTATTTGATTCGTTTAAAGATTGTGAAAGTGTCACTTCAGCGCAGTTTTTTTCAATGTACTGTGTAAACAGAAGTTAGGAAGCAGTTAGCTTTACATTAGCTGACTTAGATGCTTAGAACTAATTGTCACATTATCTGAGTTTTGGGAAATTCATTAAGTTATGTTTTTATCATAAAACATGTTTAATACAATTCAAACATTACAGTGTAAATGCTAGGATCAAGATTAATTTGATATATAACAGAAATTATAGAAACATTTAACCTAAATAAATTTTTTTAAACATGGTAATGCCATGTTTGTTTGCATAATGATATTTTCTGTGCCACCCCTGAGTAACTGCTTGCCCCTGCCTGGCCACCCCTATGAAAAATCCCTGGCTCCGCCACTGGCATACACACGCGCAAAACACAAAACATACCTGCAGAACATCGCAGGTTGTAACGGAGAAAGAAAGATATGTGATGTTATAATGAGTGTCTGATAAAGATATTTTTCATGAATATACAGTAGGAAGCAGAGATAGTTTTATGCAGACATCATTATGTTACTATGCAGTTAGGAACTGAATGACTCACACCTGATGAAGTCACTAGAGAGGCTTGTCCTCGGTCACCTCAGGACACATGTGGGTGCGGCATTGGACCCCTTACTATTCACCTATTGACTGCATGTCTGGGTTGAGGATGCCATGATCTGCCTGCTGCACAGAGCTTACTCGCACCTGGAGGCTGCATTGAGCACTGTGAGAGTTATGTTTTTTTACTTTTCTAGTGCCTTCAGCACCATCCAGCCACTCATGCTGAGGAAGAAGCTGAATGTGGCACAGGTGGGCACTGCCCTGGTGTCCTGGATCATTCACTATTTCACCAGCAGGCACCAGTATGTGCAGCTACAGATCTATGTGTCAGAACAGACTGTAACCAGCACAAGTGCTCCACAGACGACTGTACTTGCCCCCTTTCTTTTCACTTTGTATACCTCCGATTTCATGTAGTAAATTCCAGGAAGGCAAAGGAGCTTGTGGTGGATTTACAGAAGGCAAAGTCCCTTCCAGCTCCTGTCACCATCCAGGGTGAGAACATCGAGGCAATTAACACCTACAAGTACCTGGGTGTATATCTGTGTGAAAAGTTGGATGGGAAGTGAACGTAGACAGGCTGTACATCTATGCATTATCTGCACTGAACACAATATGACAACTGTAACTACCTCATCTGTGGATAATACTTTATACATAACCATTATGCTGTATAGAACTGCAACACAATATTCTGGACTTCTTGCACCTTACCATAGCTATAGATGTATGTGATACTATATAGGTTTACTAGTGCAGGATTCCGATGTCCACAAGCAACACAAATAACCCCATTACAGATTCCAATCAGTTGACCACACATCATTTAGCATGTATCATAATATTTAATGAGTATGGCATGAGACTCAAATTTATTGTTATTGTGCAGTGTAGAAATACAATGAAAAGCAGTATACAATCCAAGACACAGCTACAGCTACAAGTATGCCTATGAGCTTCAACCAGAGTCAAGAAGGGTGAGACACCTACTTGCATCACCACTGCCCAGCGGAGCAGGGTTCCCCTTTTACAGGCTGACACCAGACATAAGAAGTGAGGGGGCACAACCCAGAATCTAGCCAGCCCTCACAGAAGAACTCATCCCTGCTGACAGAAGAAAGAGATCCATCCACGCAGACCGCAAAGCTGTACACTGCTTGGCCCTTAAAAGACCTTGACCATCTGGCCAGGAACATTAACAAGTTCACCCCAAATGCCACTGGAGGCCACGTCATCCAGGCCTACCTCCAAGACATAGACTTAGAGGCCTCAGGTGACAAACCAAGACAAGTTCTTTTTACTCAAAACAACATCCAGTCCAGAGGTCCAAAGCCCCTAGACCGACAGCCCATTCACACAAACTATCTGCTACTCCATCAGGCCTTGATTCAGGACTTTGCAGACCCAGATTCTGAACCTGGAATGTTAGCTGCCCTGGAAACCAAACAGGGTCAGCAGGAGACTCCCCATGTCTACTACAGCTGGTTCTAACGAGCCTACTTTGGGGCACATAACGAACCTGAACTGGAAGAGGACATGAACTAAACCCTCTTACTAAGAAATCTGGTTCAGGAGTAAGCCATCACCTAGGTGATGGCACAAAAAAAACATGTCCAAATGGCACAGACCACCAACAAATCACGCAAAAAATGTCTCCAAATGGCAAAAAATGAAATAACAAATAGCAATAGCATGAAATTAGTTAGTTGCAATTTCTTAGTTAGTTGCAATTTCACAAATAAAAACTCATTTAGCCTTTACCGAAATCTGCATCAGAGCCCTGTTAGCACTGTAACATATGTAATAATAGGCATGCAGAAGGTGCTTTTTCCACCTTCTATGACATAGACATGGGGTTGGGTTTTAGGAGGCAAAAATAACTATTTACAACAAATATGAAAGTGTAAAATATAAACTAATAAATGCAAAACATGAACAAAAGTGCAAAAAACCTGAATAAAAAAAAAAAATCAAGAGTCAGAGCCTAGTGCACATCACTGAGCTTGGCTGTCCTTGACATCAAAACCACTCAGTGAAACAAAGAAATTTCACCATAATACACAAGGACACATTGCAAGACCTGCATTTGTAAATAGTCTTGTAGTACTTCTTCCTTTGAAGGCAGAGTACACAGTGTTTTCTCCCAGCTGAGGCTTTGTCTCTCTTGGCAGATGTTGAGGTGTCCATAGTTGGGTCCATAGTCACTGGATAGCATGGCCTATTCTCTGCCCCGTGCGACACTTCACTGACAGCTGCAGCCTCCACTGGCTTAGACACTCTGAACCTGTGGCTTCATCACTCCCAAATTCCACAATTCTAGGCCTTGTGGCTACTGTTCTTTCATCGTTGGCCAGGTTCTGGTGAGGCTTGTAGTATGCCCTGCATGTCAAAAAAGAGAGCTGCTTCCTGCCACATGCCACATGCCATAACATCATAACAACAGGTGCCTTTTACCTGGCCATTCTGCTCATTGTCTGCTCATTTGCAGGTTCCAGAATATTGCCTCAAATCTGTAGCCTTCCATGGCTGAGGTTGGGAGTGGAAAATTATATTGCTTATCCTTTCTCCACAAATCTCAAACTCTTGATGGCTTTAGTAGGCCACAGTAAATGACTAGGCCCAGTAATTTGCACATCTTCAGGCTAGTTACAGGACCCCATGGTGTCTGCATGCCCTTCTTTCTGCTTGTACTCGGCATACAGGATTGTGTTGTTGCAGAGATCCTTGACTGTGGCTTTACTGAAAAATAACTGGGACAGCTTGAGAGAAGTGTGCTGCTGGGGGCTATCAAGCTGTATCCCAGTAGTGTGGGCAGGAGAAAAGTGGTGTTGAATGGGAGGCACATCATTCTCAATAACACTGTGCCACCTGTCCTGTTCATGTTGTGTTGCAGGCGCAGGAGAATTGGCTCTCCTAATGGCTCAAATGGGTGAAACACGAGTGGGGGAGGGTTAGTTGGAGCTGTCAGTTTTGCAGTGGAAAGCTCCATGTGGGTGTTGGAGAGGAGGCCTCAGAAAAAGTGTGAGGAGGATCAGGAGCATTTTCTTCTTCTCTGCAACAATAAATCATCATGAATACAAAGTACAATAAGTACCCAAAATCACCATTAGTAAATGCTAAATTGGGTATTAAATTTATATAATAATAATTCTATAATAATTATAGTTAGCTATCAAAGAGTCCATGTTAGTGCATTTGCTGTTGTTTATTACTACATGAAGTGTATACAAGTGCATGACATAAAACATTTCCATGCTACATGTGGAAAAAATGCAGTGCCATGGTAAATGTAAAAAAAATTCAGTGCCATGGTAAATATGAAAAAAATGCAGTGCCATGCCACATATGAAAATATGTAGTGCGATGCCACATGTGAAAAAATGCAGTGCCATGGTAAATGTGAAAAAATGCAGTTCCATGCTACTTGCTATTAAAAATTATATTTCCATACTACCTGCAAATAAAACAAGCAAAAACTGAAAATAGAAAGCAACATAGCTTACATACATGTCAAGTAGCGGGTTCAGTCCTTGCTTGAATGCTTGCTCTTCAGCTGAATCCATGCTGTCTCCCTCCTAAAAACCCTCAAATTAGCCATTTCTATAAGACGCTAATAAATCAGGTGCTAAGCGAAAACCAAGAGCAAGCAAATGCTGCAGGGACTAAAACATGCCAAAACTTAACTTTTGGGGGAGGAAAACCATGCCTGAACAGCAATCACGGTTGCTTGCACAACAAACCCGCCTGGTGCTACAAGTTGATTGGCCTTTAGCTGCAGACTGACAGCATGTGAACTGACAGTCCTCCTTCTTATTCTTCTTCTCCTCCTCCTCCTCCTTCTTCTTCTTCTGTTGTTTATTGGCGGTTGGCAAACAACTTATAGGTGCATTACCGCCTTCTTCTGGAGTGGAGTGTGGATCAGGATAACTACCTACTACTAACTCCTACTAAATCCTTCTAGAGAGTCCAGTACTTTCTAAAAACTGAAAAATTGCTTTGTAAACTTCATCTCCAGAACTCCTTCTTAGGATTTCTTTTATATCGAGTACCATTTTATTTGTTTTAATACAATTCTTAACCCTCCTATTATCCTCAAAATGACTAACATCTTTTATCCTTGGGGTCGATTTGACCCCATCAATTTAAACCTCCAGAATATGATTTTTTACTAAAGTTTGTGTCAAATACTTTGTTTATTTGTTGACTACCTAAATAGCCATTTAAATAAAATATAGACCCTCCCCCAACCCCCCCTCCCCCCACTTTATACACCCAGAATACAGATTGCGCGACTATGGAAAAATAGGCAAATCACCATAAAATCTCACTAATTGACCTACAATTGGAAAGAAAGATCTTTTTGGTTTTTAAATGCTTCATATTATTTCTAAGTACAGATATTTGTTATTTATAACATTTGGAAAGAAGAACAATTTCTGTTATCAAGGATAGTAAGATGTATTATGTTCGGGGTCAGTTTGACCCCAGGAAAAACAAACACAATTTCAAACATTTAGAACGATTGTTTTTGTAAAACAGAAGGGGCAGTCATTGTAGTCCAAGACCATTTATGATTTTCTGTCTTCTCTGGTGCTCAGGACAGTATATTTGTTCATGGTGCTCATCAGCAGGACATTTTCCCTTTCTTGGGGCAATAGGAGACGACAGTGGCTCCGTCAGTGAAGGCAAAACATTGAAAATGTTACCTTCTTGTTCTTCATTGCAAGAAGCTCAGAGGGAAGCTCCAGCTTGTTTCTTCTCATTGTCCCCTACATGGTAACCTTCCTTTTCAGCAGTTCCTCACCCAGGGTGTACAATGTGAAAAATTAGCACATTTAATTTTATGACCCTTCAGTCCTTCAGCCATGTCTAATACCATCCTCAGCGCCATCTGGTGCAGCTGGGACCATTTTGAAGACATTAGCAGCACTAAGTCTACCCTGCTGTTCAGGTGGGGAGAAGGACCACAATAACTTTGCATTTTTGGAAGGTAATGTGTCTGCTGGTGGTTGAGAGGCAACAGGAGGGTCAATACTAAGAGTATCACTCTCATCAGAGGAGGATGCCTCATAATCAGGGTCCTCCTCAACATTATCCTCTGTCTGAGACACATTCTCTTCTATGTCACTTACATTATCACAGAACTGTGACAGAACATCATTGACAGAAAACCTTTGCTAAAAGGTCATTTTCAATCTTTTTTTTCCATAAAAAGAAAGCCCACAGAGCACCAAGAGAAATTTTAGAGCAGGCTTCTGTGTAAGCTTTTATATGTTTGCTCCTCCCCTATGTTGGGTGAACCATCAATGTCCTCACGAAAATCATGTTTTCCCATTCCCATTGTCATGTGAACTATGAGTAGTTCTCGCAATTCTACAGGTATGGTTATGTTAGATTAGGGCCCTAAAGCAGAAGGAAGTTTTTTTGAAGATGTTATGTTATAGTGACCCTCAATATCATCCAAAACAAATGTGTGTAAAATTGATATTTCTTATATGTTTTATACAGCTAAAACAGCCTGGGGTCAAATTGACCCCAAGGAACACTGATGCTACAAAATGTGTACAGGACATTGAAATCATATCATCTTGTTAATTTTATGTTTTCCCCGTTGTCCCCATTAAATTAGGGACATTATTATTCATTCATTCATTCAAAATTCATTAAATAAGAAGCAAAAAAAAATGATGTCAACCATGTATTTAGAGACGTTAAACAGTGAATTGGGTCAAATTGACCCCAAAGATAATAGGATGGTTAAGTCTCTCTCTGTCCTCTCTATATTTGGGACAATGTTTGAACACATGCTCTACAGTTTCTGATGCTTCACAGTAGTCACACTTGCCATTAGCATGTTTCTTCATTATTTTCAGTGTACTGTTCAGTCCTGTATGACCAAGCCTCATTCTAGAAATCATATCCTCCTCCCTCCTATTTCTATAACTATTTCTTGATTCACCTACTTTCCTTTGGATGATATAGTAGTTTTGACCCTTACTTTCTGCATCCCATTCCTCTTGCCATTTTCTTTTGACTCCTGATTTGATTATACTTTTAACCTCAGATTTGCTATATTTTAATGTTAGTTCTATTTCTTCATGCTTAATTGCACTTTTTGCATATTTGTCCGCTAGTTCATTGCCTTCCACTCCTATATGTGCCGGAATCCATATGAAATTGATTGTTATACCTGCATGTTTGCACCTAAACACTGTATTAATAATATCAATCACTATGCCCTGTCTCGAGTCAGACTGCACATTTTTTACACTAACTAATGAACTACTGGAATCAGAGCACAATAGAACTTTTGATGGTTTGACTTGTTCTACCCGGATCAGAGCAATTAGAATAGCTAACAGTTCACCTGTATAGACTGATAAGTTATCATTTATTCTCTTGTTTGAAATAATATATTTCTCTTTGGAATAATAAATGCTATGCCTACTCTGCCATTTTCTGTTTTAGACGTATCTGTAAATACTTTCATATATTCAGAGTAATTCCTGTCTATATATTTATTTACTTCATCTTTATCATTATAGTGTTCTTTTCCTTTTTCTAATAAGGTCATATCAGCCCTTACCTCCTCCAGGATCCAAGGAGGGACTCTAGAGAATGGCACCAATTCTTTGTCACCAAGCCTGTAATTATTTATTTTATTCTCTATTGTCCAACCAAAACTTCTTAAGCTTCCCTTTTCTTTCTCCTGACATGGTTTTAACACTGTCAGAGTGGGATGATTTTGATCATGACCCTCTAAGTTGGCCCAGTATGTTAATGCTAGTTGTGTTCTTCTCAACTTTAGAGGCATTTCACCCATCTCCACTTGTAGAGCTGGAACTGGAGTTGTTTTAATAGCACCACAGCACAGTCTCAACCCTTGGAATTGAATACAGTCCAGTTTTTTCAACAATGTTTCCGATGCTGATTCGTATATCATACTGCCATAATCGAATTTTGATCTAATTAAACCTATATAAATGATTGTCAGGGTTGATTTATTTGCCCCCCACTCTCTGCCTCTCAAACATCTAATAATATTCATTACCTTTTTAAAATTTTCTACCATTTTCTCTATATGTACTGACCAAGTGAGTTTCTTATCAAACCAGATTCCTAAATACTTGAAGTTATTTACGTTTTCTAAGTTTTTCCCATATAATTTAAGGTTGTCTTGATTATCAGTTTTCCTTTTTGTAAAGAACACAACTTTTGTTTTTGCTACTGAAAACCTAAAGCCCCACTCCAGTGCCCATTCCTCTACCTTCCCCATAGCTTCTTGTAATTTTTTGACTATATGTTCTATATTTCTACCCCTTTTCCACATAACTCCATCCTCAGCAAATAAAGCAATCCTGACAGATTTTTCTATATTGCTAAATACTTCATTTATCATTATTGAAAACAATACTGGACTTATTATACTTCCTTGAGGTGTTCCATTCTCTACTGGATAATTGCCACTAATGTTATTCCCTATTCTTACTGAGATCTTCCTATCAGTTAAGAAGTTTCCTATCCATTTATACATTTTCCTTTTATTCCTACCTGATGTAATCTTATTAATAAACCTTCTTTCCAGAGCATATCATATGCTTTTTTCTACGTCAAAAAATATTGCTACCACATTTTCCTTGTTAACTTGGGCTTTTCTGATTTCGTGTTCTAAACATAGAGCTGGGTCTATCGTAGTTCTTACTTTCCTAAATCCACTCTGATAACATTTTAATATACCTTTAGGCTCCAAATAATAAACTAGCCTTTCATTAATCATTTTTTCCATAATTTTCCCTATATGGGATGTTAAAGCTATCGGCCTGTAACTCTCAGCTAGACTTAAGTCTTTACCTGGTTTACATATAGGAATTATCACAGACTCTTTCCATTGTGAGGGCAAAACCCCTTTTCCCATATTTTATTGAACATCATTAGTAATATTTCTTTACCTTTCTCACTAAGATTTTTAAGCATGCAATAACTTATTTGGCCTTTGCCTGGAGCTGTTTTCCTTAATGCATTTTCCAGTTGAGTAATTGAAAACATCAAATTCCTTGTATTTCCATATTCCTTTTCAAATTGCAGTTCCTCTATGTATTTTCTTTTTGTTTTTTCTCTCTCCCTTTTTCCTTCAGTACTCAAATTATTTATACTGTATACTTTAACAAATGTTTATGCCAATAATTCTGCTTTATCTTTATCGTCTACAGTCATATTCGTACCATCTTTCATTATAGGATATCCATATTCTTTTCTATTTCCAGACATTCTTTTAATCATGCTCCAAACTCTTTCTAATGGGGTTTCTCTACCTAATGAGTCACAATACTTTTTCCGATATTCTTTTTTAGTCTTTTTTATTATGTTCTACTTTGTATTGCTTCAGTGCACTCTTCTGTCCACCATGGAACTATTTTCTTTTTTGACTTACTGCATTGTTTTGGAATCGACTTTTTTGCTACTTCTAATATAGCTCTACTAATTTCTGAATTAATAACATTACTCAGTTGTTCTATATCAATGGTTTGTATCTTTTTCTCACTTAGTATTCTAAATTTATTCCAATCTGCTTTCACAAATTTCCATCTGCCTTTTCTTTTCTCCTGTTCTATTTCATTTATAATTCCTATATTTATGAATACTGGATAGTGGTCACTACCTATTGTGCTCCCCGTAGATACATCCCAAGTACTTATCCCAGCTATTGATTGTGATACAAGCGTCAAATCAAGTGCTGACTCTGTGCCCTTCCCCAAATTCACTCTTGTGCCTGATCCATCATTTAAACACACCAGTTCTTTTTCATCCATTAACTCTTCTATTACTTCCCCATTTGCACCTTCTTGATCCCCCCACACTGTGCTGTGCACATTAAAATCTCCACACCAGATGATTTTCCCTCTCCAATGTTCCAGAATCCTTTCTAGTTTTTCTTTCTCTAATTTCTTGCTTGGGCTGTAAAAGTTTATTATTTTCACATTTCCTTCCTTGGTCCAGATTTCAACAACTATGAGTTGTTGTCTTGTGTTGTTTGCACCCATGAATGGTTTCTTCCTCCTCCATTCCCACTGTCTGTATCTTTGCAAATACTGGAATACCCAAAATCTAGATTTGGTTTAAGCCAAGTTTCCTGTATGCATATGATGTCCGGTTTCCCTTTTATCTTCTTGATGAACCCTTTGAATTTTTGACCATTTGCTAATAGACTTCTGGCATTCCACTGAAGTATTAACATTATGGTATTAATTGAGATCGGCCTTCTGAGTTTCCTTCTCCTTGACTGAGATCTGCATGTAATTTCTTCCAGGATAATACTTTCATGTTCAAAAATTTTGTTGCTGCTTTCACTATTACTTTAATTTTCTCAGTTTTGGCTTTTGCTTGATCAGAGCAGTTGATAACATGCTAAGAACAACACTAATTTGCAGATTGAGATTCCAGTTTGATCATTCTGCACCAATCCAGATCCTGCACTTGTTACTTTGCGCTGGATCAAGTTCTCATCCCTTTTTCCAGTATTATAGATCTTGAATGCTTGTAGTCGCCTAATTCCTGTGATTGTTCCTCCCTTCAGCCCTTTTTTTGAGTTCTTTTAGATTTTCTCCTACAGGTATTCCCCTTATTACTCCTTTCACTCCTGTCCTTTGACCAAGTACTCTTCTATCTACAATTTCCTTTTTACAGACACTTTGATGCTTTAACGCCTTGTTTCTTTGCTCTACACTTTTACACTTTACCAACAGGCTACCATCTCGCAATCCTTTAGCCATGTCGATATCCCCAAGTGCTTTTCTCAATCCATTTGTTAGTGAAATAGGACTTAGTGACAACACTTCACTGCCTGCTTTGAATTTTAGAATGATTTTGTACTCCTCCATCATTAATTTCTTCTTGTCATCATACGTTTCCTCATCTTCCTCGAGTGCCCTTTTACCTGACTGTGTTACCTATGTCACCTGAGTTCTTTCCTTCCTTCCTCCTCCTTTCCTATTATTCACAATTTTAGTCCATTCAATATCCATATTATCATCATCGTCAGACAAACCACCACTATTACTTGCCATCCTAATCCAGTCACCCACCCCAAGAATCGGCCGTGGGTTACTCTCACGCGTCTGCCCACTCACGAGCCCAAAATGGCGGTTTGTTCAAGGAATCACACCTTCCACCTCGAACCAACAGCTCCAGACCAATAGGTGCATAAAAGTGGGGTGGGGGAGATTATGCAATTCTGTTACTGTCTCTGAATGGTCAATCTTCCCAAATGAGGTCTTGTTTGAAAGCTAAAAGTTTCTACAATTGGTCTATGTGGGTGTCAATCAAGTAAGACTAACCTATTAAAATTTATACTCACTTTTGTTCATAGACAAGGTAAATAGCAATATTTTCGAATGTGTGTCACTACTAATTACTAAAATACAGAGGGGTGGGACATCAAAACACTAAATCCATTTCAGTGATGACATCTGTAACTAAATGTGGAAATTTGCATTTTTTTTGTACAATAACTCTGATGGACTGTATACTGATGGAAATGTGCATGATTTATAAAACCGGGAATGAACTGGATTTTCGTCTTTGTAGGTAATGTAAGGAAGTTAACATTTATAAAAGTCTGATACTGTGTTTAACTTATATAATTTTTATTGTGGCAGTTGTACATGGTGTTTTACAATCAATAGAGAGTTAGCTGCGCTGGGGGTTTGAGCCCCCTACCCTTTCCCATTGCCCTGCTCACCAGCAGCTAAATATAGTCACTACACTTCACACACAGAAAGCCAACAGTGTCCTGACTAATCTTATAACAGACCTGCAGTGATAAAATAATTTGTTTATACTGATTGAAAATGTCTGATAAGTTGATTTCCATTTCGGCGGTGGAATGAAATGCCAGTGTATTGGTAAAAAGGTTAAAAGACTACAAATATGTGCCTAAATCCAAGAACCACATTCAGATTTGTGCAACAACAACTACAGAAAAGCGAAGAAGGTCAGGAAGTGTTTGTGACTGTCAAAGAAGTTCCCGCTTTACTTGACTGTTTCCGACGAGATCGAGGACAAGCTCTCGTCCCAGCCAAGGACGCAACGAGCTGATCCTCAACTAGGCCCACTGAAACCAGATCAAGAAACTCCTGGGTCAAACATACAAGGGGGAATCTAAAACAGATTGACACAGCTCAGACCGTTCATAACCTACATCACACTAACAAACATCTTAACACCTGTAAGGAATTTAGCTCATTTGAATGTTGACTAATCTTAATCTTCCACCAGTTATGTAGAGATCATTAATACAAAAGGCAATATTAATTACTTTGGGGAAATTCCATCAGAATTAATTTACCACCCCTAACTGCTCACTTCATCCACCGAAATGTTTAGCGAGGTGTCTGTCAACTCTGTCAAGTTATTACCATCGTGGCTGTCAACAGTAATATCTTCCTATGATGATGACTATTTGAGAGCACGGTAACAAGATCAGGCACCTTAGGAACTTAGATGGTGAGCAAGGAAACACAGCACAACATCACCTTGAATACTGACGAGACTTTATTACACTAAACTAGGCACTAGGGCTTCAGGAAAGTGTTTTTTTCGAGCAAACACATATACACTATATTACCAAAGGTATTCGGTCACCTGCCTTGACTCACATATGAACTTAAGTGCCATCCCATTCCTAACCCATAGGGTTCAATATGATGTCGGTCCACCTTTTGCAGCTATTACAGCTTCAACTCTTCTGGGAAGGCTGTCCACAAGGTTGAGGAGTGTGTTTATAGGAATTTTTGACCATTCTTCCAAAAGAGCATTGGTGAGGTCACAC
>CM040983.1:27046348-27057033 GCA_022985145.1 Pangasius djambal | reverse complement strand
ACAGTCTTGGGCTGATGGTATTCCTAGTTTGTGACCTAGCAAGCCGGTATCAGGATGTATTTTTGATAGACTTCAAAGCACTATTGTAAGTCGCTCTGGATAAGGGTGTCTGCCAAATGCCGTAAATGTAAATGTAAATGTGAGAGCGAGCAGTCTACAAACAATACACTCTGATCTGTGTTCAAGTTTCTACAACAAACACTGCAGACATAGTGCATATTATTATAGTGCCCCCTACGTGTGATTAGAATTTTAGGACAGCGCACCAGGTTCAATAACTAAATGCCTACAGAAATGTTGAAGTTGTGTTATGTTGAATTAAGAAGTATACTCAAACTAGATATGTAACAAAAACAAATAATTTAATTAGAATAAATAAAGAAAGTCAAAATACTTCAAAGAAGTAGATTTCCGAATATAGGGTATCAAAACAACACTTTGAATATTCACAGTTTTTAGAACGCGCTGAACAGCTCAATATGAACTAATATTAACGCTGTGGGTCCACACACACACACACACACACAACCCAGTCATTCACCAACCCACCCCATTGCAGGCCTGAATCATAGCTCATGTTTGTGGTGGCCAGAGAAACTGAAAATTGGCCCCTTCACTCTCCTAAACACAACAAAATCAAACAACAGGTACCTCAATTCCGTATGCGATGAAATACCGTGGGCTGGGAATCCTGTAGTAGGTCTCACGCACGTCCTCGGTCTCTCTCTCTCTCTCCGTCGTCAGCCGATGAAACTCACCTCCCACGTAGCCAGAAGAACCCCAAATAGCGCGGGTACTTGGGGCGCTATCTGGTCCTCAAATTCTCCGTCGTCGTGCAGGGAACAACAAGGTTTACAGTCTGTCAGTCGCCAGAACATTACCGCCTACAGTGCGTCTCCCAACACAGCAGCATCTCACTCAGTCCATTCGTTTTTTCGCGATTTCTTCGCTGTCTGACTAAAACTCATTTTAAACAACCACTCATATTACCCAACACACAAGTGAAGGCGGGACTCAACACTCAAAAACCCAATTAAATAAAGGAAAATCTAACCTGCTCGTTAATACCACGTTTTTCACGGGCATAGCAATCAAACTTGACATAAGATCGCTTTCTTAAAGGGACATATGCACATTTATTTCTGTGTTAGAGCAAAATAAAAAAAATAATAAATGAATAAAAATAAACCCAATACCTGTAGAATTTTTGTTCTACTGGGTTACATGCTCCCCCTTCTAAACATCTCATGCCCCCATGAGATTACTCCGCTACACTTTAATGGCGACTTTATGCTCAGTATAATTGCTAACTTGAGCACAATGAGTACACTGTGCCATAGAGTGATACCACACTGTGTAACAGGGTTTCTTTTCTGAATTTCCCCCACCCTCTACAGTTACGACCATACCTCTATGAACTAGGGTTAAAGGGCAGTTAGTAGGCTGGCCTAGTGTATCATAGCTCAATTTGACTACTGATCTTCTGTCTCTTTTGGGGCGGGAGTAAACAGTCTCTACTACTTCTTTAGTAGCATTATCTACGCCGGGCTCTCCCCCTCCCAAACCAGATTCTCTCATCTCCTTGGGACTCTGATCTAAGAGTTCTCCATCACCTTCTTCAGTGAACGCTGGCTCAGCCATCTCTGCATGGAGTCTATCCAATTTACCTCCACAGCAAACAGCTTCCTCCTCCACTGCAGATTCCTCCAGTGCATCCCACTCTGGTCTTTGCGGGGTCACAACCCTGTCCGGGCAGTAATAACACAGGTCATCCTCTTCACTTTCAGAGTCATTCCACCATTCATTTCCCTTTACAGCCACATTCCTCTCTCCTAATTCTCTTCTTTGTTTCCTCTCCACAGATCTTGTCCTGGTTTCTGGCGGCGCAGACACTTCTGTTATTTCTCTGGGATCAGACAACCTCACGTTGTCCCCAACAGGTAAGAGATGGTCTCAGTGTAAGGTTCTTATATTTCCCATGCCAGATGCGGGTTTCAGGCGATACACAGGTAAGTTCTTTAGCTCTTCCACCACACGGTAAGGAACAGAATTCCACTTGTCACCAAGTTTGTTCTTTCCCGTCAAGGCCAAATTTCATATCAACACGTGATCTCCCACAGCCAAGGTCTGGTGTTTTACTTGCTTGTCGTACAACCGTTTGTTTCTCTGTTGACTTTTCTGGGCAGTTTCAGTTGCTAACTGATACGCTCTCGGTAACTCTGATTTCATTCTCTTCACATACTGTTGATGGCTACCAGCTCCCTTTCCATCAGGTGAAGTCCCGAAACACACATCTACTGGCAGCTGAGCCTCTCTTCCGAACAGAAGATAATACGGTGAGTAACCGGTTGCTTCGTTCTTAGTACAGTGTACTAAACGGTTAATGTGTTGATTCCATTTGCTTTTCTCTGCAGGATTCAGAGTGCCGAGCATGGACAGCAGTGTTCGGTTGAACCTTTCAGGCTGGGGGTCCCCTTGTGGATGATAGGGAGACGTTCTGGATTTTCTGATTCCCAGCATATTCAGGAGCTCTTTTATGAAACCACTCTCAAAATCCCTTCCCTGATCAGAGTGGATACGGGAGGGAAAGCTATAGTGAACAAAGAATTTGTCACACAGTATCTTGGCAACAGTCAAAGCTTTTTGGTCCTTGGCTGTGAACGCTTGGGCATAGTACGAGAAGTAGTCAGTTGTGATGAGAACATTGCTAAAACCTCGTGAGTCAGGCTCAATCAATAAGAAATCGATGAATACTAGATCAAATGGCCCATTGCTGGTCAGGTGATTCAGGGGTGCAACCCTCTTGGGCAATGTTTTTCTTGTTACACACCGGCCATAGTTCTTTACATACTGCTCTACATATACGGACATTCTGGGCCAATAGAAGCGATCTCTCAGGAGTTCAGTTGTGCAAGGATTGCAGTACTTGGGACCAGTACCATTCAGGTAAGAAGAGCTGTATCTTTTCTTTCCCACAGGAGCCTTTAGTGACTCGGTACAGCAGTTGATTCTTGATCTTCAACTTGGGTCTCTGTTGTTGTAACAGCACAATGTTAGCCTCGGAACACTTAGCAGTGGTAAGTATTTTTCCTGACTCCACTTCTCATTTCACTACCCCAACTATGGGGTTGCTGCTCCATATGGCCCAGACCCAAAGCAGTGGGACAAGAGAACACCTCTGGGATACTCTGCGGTGAAACTAACTGATCGACCAGTCTGAATGATGACTCACTTTCAGGAACATCAGCCAACTGGCATATGGCTTTCACCCTGGTCTTGGGAATTTCCTTCCATTCAGAGCAGGCAGACAAGTCACAGGGGTAGCGAGATAATACATAAGCGTCGATGTTGGGACTTCCTGGTTTGTATTGCAAACTGAAATTGTAGGTAGCTAATGCAGCTAACCAACGATGAACCATTGCACTCAGCTTAGCACTTGATAACACATAAGTAAGTGGATTGTTGTCGGTCTTCACAATAAATTGGGCACCATATAAATAGTCATGGAACTTATCCACCACCACCCATGTAAGCACCAAGAACTCCAGCTGGTGAATGGGGTAACATTGCTCAGATGGATTCAGTTTTCTGCTTGCATAGGCCACGGGCCTAAGTCCACCAGGATGCTCCTGATTCAGAACGGCACCGAATCCATTCAGACTGGCGTCCACATGCAGTACATATGGCTTGGTGGGGTCAGTGAAAGCGAGTACAGGTGCATGAGTGAGACAGTAAATGATTTTATGGAAAGCTGCAGTACAGGTGTCATCCCAGCGTTCCCCGAATGGCTTGGACTCTTTGTAATACTTCTTGCCATCTACTGTCTTCCTGTTTTGACCAGACATTGGAGGATACCCTTTGGTGAGCTCCGTCAATGACCTCATAATGGCAGAGTAATTCTTTATAAACCGCCGATAAAATCCACAAAATCTGAGAAACGACCTCAGTGACTTTAGGTCATTGGGCATTTTCCAGCATGTTACTGCTTCGACCTTGGCCGGGTCAGGTGACACTCCAGAAGCAGACACAATGTGTCCCACATAGTGGACTTGGGACTGACAGAATTGGCACTTATCTATCGAGACTCTCAGTCCACACTCACTCAGACGGTCTAGAACTTTTAACAGCCTCTCTTCATGTTCTTCAAGGGTGCGTCCGAACACAATGATGTCATCGAGGTAGACTATTACTTGGAGAAGGTGCATGTCGCCAACGGCTTTCTCTATGAGCTGCTGGAATGTGGCTGGAGCTCCAGTAATTCCTTGAGGCATCTGCTCAAACTGAAAGAATCCTAAGAGACAGATAAATGCTGTCTTCTCTTTATCTTCATCTGCCATAGCTATTTGATAATACCCACTGCGGAGGTCCAGTACGGAAAACCATCTACTGCCAGCCAAACAGTCCAGGGCATCATCGATCCTGGGAGAAGTGTACTGATCTGGGATGGTACGAGCATTTAGAGTTCTGTAGTCGACATACATCTTGATGGCCCCACTTTTCTTTCTCGCTATTAATATGGGCGATGCGTATGGACTCCTTGATAATTCCAGCCGCTAACAGATCTTTAATATGGCGTCGCACATCCTCGATGTCTGCAGGTGCGATTCGTCTGGAGCGCTCTCTGAATGGTTTTGAGTCTTTTAGTCTGATGTGATGCTCAACTCCTCGAACTAATCCCACATCCCACTCACCAGTAGAAAAGACATCACCTCTGGTTGACAACTTCTGGCGCAATCTCCATTCCCAGGCCTTAGAAAAAGATGACTCACCGAAATGAAACAAGCTCGGGTCGATTACTTGAGTGCTCTTTTCTCCAGATGTTACAGTGAGTGTGTCGGTAGGATACACATTGGCAATCACCATGCCAGCCGGAATGGATATAGCCTTGGATGTTTCATTATGGACCACAACTTGGATATTTCTACCTTCTACGGCTGAAGAGGGGAGTACCACTGGGGTTATGAACATTCCAGCTGGAAGGCTGTCTTCCTCAGGGGAGTCAACTACAAAGATTTCCTTTCTCAAAGGCTTGTCAGTCTCCACTTTACAGAAGGCACATACTTCTCCTCTTGATGGAACTACATACTCACCAGGTCCCATCCACCGAACTTTTCCCTCGGGCTTGTCAAGTACGGTCTTTGACCCTTGCCGCTGAGGCAGATGGAGGGCTTGGATTCTCAAAGCATGTGCAGCACTGGATCCTTCAGCATCACGGCTGAGAGCCGCAAGGCGTTTGAAGAAACTGGCGTTGGTACCAATAATGACGGGCACTTGAGACAGACCTTGAGATTCAGGACATACAAGTGCGAGGATGGAGAGTGGCTCCTCCACACCTGTGACAGAGGCAGGAAAGGTGACATCCACTACGACATACCCCTTATAAGGGTAACTGGAGGAACGGAGGCCCCATATGGACAATCCAGTCAAGGGGTGAATAGGCACATCCGGCAGGTTCTTAGAGTACCAACTGCCAAACACAATGGTTACTTGTGAGCCGCTGTCTAACAGCGCTTGACATACACGCCCATTAAGCTTCACTTCCACAGTTGTTGCCGGTCCTACAAGACCTTTGGGAAGACTGCTGGACTCGTAGATGTTTGTTTGGCTCTTTTTGGAAAAACAGGCTTGGTTCAGTGGCTTTCGATTGTCATCAGTTTCGAGATTCCCACTCTTTGCTTGCCGTAAAGAACGAATCAGCTTCTGGATCACTTGATCTGAATCTGGTGGAGCTTGACACTTTGTCGCAATATGACCGTCTTGTCCACACCTGTAGCAGAAGTAGTCATCTTTGGTTCTGGCTGACTGGTATCTTGATGTGGAAGTGGACTGTGACTGTTTAGGCCGCTGCTCTGGAACATGAGGTGAGCAGAGTAGAACTGACACTCAGAACTGCCAACTGCTGTTGTAAGTGTTGGACCTGTTTCCTTAACTCTTGAACTTCTGAATCATCAGTTTTTTTTGTCTTTTTGATTGGCTTTTCTTTAGGTTTAACCACCAAGGAGGAAGTAGATACAGTTTTGGGCACACTCTCACCAATTTGTTTTCTCAGTTCTTGAATCTCAGCCTTAAGTCCATGGATGACAGATGCGCTGGCTCTTTCTTTTTCATGGAATTGTATAGCGTTGGCTTTAGCAGACATTCGGTGACGAGATGCTTCACTCTCCTCCACCTCACGTATCTCCTTAAGAAAACTCAGAAAAGAAGGTGGACACTCTTTTCGTTCTCTTAGTCTTAACTGAAGCAACATCAGCTGTTCAACTCATACTTTATCCACCATTCCGAGAGGCAGGCCATCTCATTCTACGACTTTGTTCAGAGCCTTATCAATCCTCCTCAAGAACTCAAACAGAGCCTCACCTGTGTTTTGGCGCATAAGACAAAACTTGAAGTATAAATCCTCACCAGACTCTGATGATCCAAATGTACTCTCCAATGCTTCCAAATACTGCAAAGCACTCGCCTCACGATTGGAGAAACGGACAGCTCTTACTATTTCCAATGCAGGTTCTTTAAGGCTTTCCACAATTCTGCATCGTTCCTTTTCCTGTTCCTTTTTCGGAACAGTCACACTCGGTTATCATCACCCTGGCTTGGTCGATCCAATTTTCCATAGTCTCCTCTCCCATGGGGGTTGGAACAATGGCTGAAAACATGCGCAGATGTCGGTATGCATTGTGATCACTCGGCTGCTTTACTGTCTTTTCCAGTACCTCACCCATTGCACGTATGATGGACGCAGGGGTACTGTCCATGGCACTGCGTGGAGTAAACAAAGCTTGTACATCACTGAGAGACTTTCCTTCTTCCATCAGGAACTTTGCTAGCTTATCAGTGAATCCTTCAGTAGCTGTGTCTGATGCAGATTCTCGTGTTTGGATTATTATAACCGACTATGGCTCTTTTTCTCCCCCACGTGACACTTCAGGAGGTATGCGCTTGGGGTCAATGGCTTGTCTGCACACACACAACACCAGCATGAAATGAGAGGTAGGTCCTTCTCTTGTGTCTCTCACACGAACTCTTCCTAGGACCTTCACTGCTTCCATTATCTCTTCAATCTCAGCCATGTCTGTGTGAACAGGTACATTTAAGAGCATCAAAGCATGAGTCTCATCATTGCCAGCCTCATTGCACCAGCTAGTTAACTCTGCCTCTTCTTTTGTTAGAGCCATTATAATACTTTAGATACTTCTTCGTCACGTATAATGCAATGACAGGATATGCTTGAGCTTAACTTGTCTTTTTCATCTTTTCTTCTTTCAGGAACTCATTTGTGACCTAACAGAGGGAGATCCTGGACGAGTCACCACTTTGTGTAGCGTCCCCTACGTGTGATTAGAATTTTAGGATAGCGCACCAGGTTCAATAACTAAATGCCTACAGAAATGTTGAAGTTAGGCCCCTCTGACGTCACTAAATGAAGTATTTTTCTTTAGAAAGTTATGTTGAATTAAGAAGTATACTCAAGTATATTTAAATTACAAAAAACAACTCTTAGATATGTAACAAAAACAAAGAATTTAATTAGAATAAATAAAGAAAGTCAAAATACTTCAAAGAAGTAGATTTACGAATATAGAGTATCAAAACAACACTTTGAATATTCACAGTTTTTAGAACGCGCTGAATACCTCAATATGAACTAATATTAACGCTGTATGTCCACACACACATACGCACACACACACAACCCAGTCATTCACCAACCCACCCCGTCGCAGGCCTGAATCTTAGCTCGTGTTCGTGGTGGCCAGAGAAACTGAAACTTGGCCCCTTCACTCTCCGGAGCACAACAAAATCAAACAACAGGTTCCTCAATTCCGTATGCGATGAAATACCGTTTTCCGGGAATCCTGTAGTAGGCCTCACGCACATCCTCGTTCTCTCTCTCTCTCCGTCGTCAGCCGACGAAACGCACCTCCCACGTAGCCAGAGGATCCCCAAATAGCGCGGGTACTTGGGGTGCTATCTGGTCCTCAAATTCTCCGTTGTTGTGCAGAGAACAACAAGGTTTACAGTCTGTCAGTCGCCAGAACATTACAGCCTACATTGTGTCTCCCACACAGCAGCATCTCACTCAGTCCGTTCATTTTTCGCAATCTCTCCGCTATCTGACTAAAACTCATTTTAAACAACCACTCAAATTACACGACACACAGGTGAAGGCGGGAATCAACACTCAAAAACCCAATTAAATAAAGGAAAATCTAACCTGCTTGTTAATACCACGTTTTTCACGGGCATAGCAATCAAACTTGACATAAGATCGCTTTCTTAAAGGGACATATGCACATTTATTTCTGGGTTAGAGCAAAATAAAAAAAATAATAATAAATGAATAAAAATAAACTCAATACCTGTAGAATTTTTGTTCTACTGGGTTACATAAAGAATTATAGAACTGTACACTACCAGTTAATAACACACCAATACTAGTCATATTTTTAAGTGAACAGGCAGCAAGAAAACCATAAAACAATGAATCCTCACTCACAGACACTGAGGCACTGAGTGAATTACCGCCTGCCTAATTTCAACTATCCTGTGAACAACAGAGCAAACAGTAGAAAATCCCTGAGCAGAGGATGAACCATCTCAGCCAAGAGGAACCCTGTCAAACCTGAATGCTAATTAGTGCCAGAGGAGGAGAATGCATTTTACACCAAGATCCTACTGATGGAGCAAGCACTTTGGGGTCAGCCCAACTGGAAAGGGTTAAAACCTCCTGAAACAAAGGAAACTCAGGGTATCTATCAACATCTGTGCGAGTTCTCTTCAACCAACATCTTGCGAGAGTCTCTGTTAACAACTAGGAGTCTTTTTGAATGGCTCCAGGAGCTCTCTTCAATCAGCATCTGCAGGAGTCTCTTCCAACAAATCACCAGGAGTTCTCGTCAACCAGGAGCTCCAGAAGTTCTCGCCCCACGACACCACGAGGAGATCACGCTTGCTCTGAGTCTCTGCCAAGTCTGTAATGACTGGTTCCTGAAAAGCCTCCAACTACTGCCTTTGCACCGCTGTTAATCACTCATTAACACTTTGCAACCCACCTATGAGACTCAGCCTGGTTTGCTCCTCACTCTGTTTATCATCTTTATCAGTCTTCCGAGACGCTACTTAAGGCCAACCAGACTGTCGACCAATCAACATTGCTGGAAAACCCCTCCAAACAATGATGTAATGAGGGAATCTCTGGCAAGCTGAACCAGTGCATTTAATACAAGTTTAAATCCATTCTAAACGAAGCGAAGGTTAAACTGCTAATATTGTTCAGGCCATGTTCTGAGAAACAGTGTATAATCCCAGAAATTTGGGATTTCTATTCATTCTCTGTTCATTTTCACTATATTTAGGATATTATTGCCAGTGGCTATGGAAGTAGTATTTCATGCACAATTTATAAATACACTAATTTCAACTTATTGCTGGACAAATAGTTATTCAGCTATTAAAGTATTAAGTTTGCAAAATTTCCCCTTTTGAGCTGATCTGCTATTCTCCTACATATTTTGGTAGAGAATGCCGGCATCTTAACTCAAACAGCTAATTTCCTACACGTACTTTACAGTGAGGTCAATAAGGCAATTTCTCTGATGTTATCTGTCCTCATGGAGCCACTACCATGTCCAGTTTTATAACAGATTCTGATAGTGTGTGCAGTGAACTTTTCTGAACTTTCTGGAATGTAACAAACACAAAAGCAAAAAGTAAATCTGATAAAATATTATTAGGTGGCTGTTGTCCACAGTAAATAACAGTTTCTTGATTTGGGAAAGATGTTGCTTTGAAACATAGTTAGCTTTTTTATTCAGTCAGATTAGATAGAAGATAGAAAGCTTTCCAGAAAGTTCCACAGGACATCTGGTTCAGGAGTTGAATTAAGTTATATAATTTTAAAAACCTAACAAACAAACAAACAAACAAACAAACAAACAAATAAATAAATAAGTTATCATTTGTGAATGAAAGCTTTTTTCTTTTTGCAGCAGCCCAGAAATTTTTCATTGTTTTTCAGGGCATAGTGATAGGGTTCACATAAAAAAAACCTCAGGTACAGACAATGCCCACTTCCTGTTTTATGAATATTTTGAGCACTAAACAGATACAGATAATAGCATTGTGTTACACCTCTAGCAGAGACACAAGATCTAAACAGCTACAATTACAATTAAAAAAAGTAAATCCGATTATTACAAACACATTTCAGTTTCTTACAAACATTTAAATCATATTCTAAAATGTATAGCTACATAAATACACACAATCATTTCTTTATGTAATGTTTGGTGATAATGTGATAATCTGACCTGTGTGTGTGTGTGTGTGTGTGTGTGTGTGTGTGTGTGTGTGTGTGTGTGTATACCTCAGTATCTCCAGTGTACAGTGTGGATTCTCCAGTCCAGCAGAGAGCAGCTTCACTCCCGAATCCTGCAGTTTATTTCCACTCAGGTTCAGTTCTCTCAGACTGGAGGAGTTTGAGCTGAGAACTGAGGACAGAACTCTACAGCTTTCCTCTGTCAGATTACACTCACACAGGCTAGAAGAGAAATTATGAAATGTTTGATTTATTTATCTGATTGTGAAATGAGGTGTTTCCATCAGTTGGGAAATAAACTGTCTGCCTGCACACAAGGTTCTAATGTCAAGATAAAAATATAAAATGAACAGCCTGTGTATAAACTTGA
>CM040983.1:26960091-26972067 GCA_022985145.1 Pangasius djambal | reverse complement strand
CTAGGGTTAGAGTTAGGGGTAGGGTTAAGGTTAGCACTAGGTTTAGGGTTAGAGTTAGGTCTAGGGTTAGGTCTAGGGTTAGGGCTAAGGCTAGGTCTAGGGTTAGGGCTAGGGTTAGAGTTAGGGCTAGGGTTAAGGTTAGCACTAGGGTTAGGGCTAGGGTTATGACTAGGGTTAGGGCTAGGGTCAGGGTTAGGGTTAGGGCTAGTTAGGGTTAGGGCTATGGTTAGGTTTAGGGCTAGGGTTAGAGTTAGGGTTAGGGTTAAGGTTAGCACTAGGGTTAGGGTTAGAGCTAGGGTTAGGGCTAAGGCTAGGGCTAGGGTTAACGTTAGGGCTAGGGTTAAGGTTAGCGCCAGGCTTAGGGCTAGGGTTAGGACTAGGGTTAAGGTTAGAGCTAGGGTCAGGTTTAGGGCAAGGGTTATGGCTAGGGTTAGGGTTAGGGCTAGGGTTATGGGTGGGTTAGGGTTAGGGCTAGTGTTAGGGCAAGGGTTAGGGTTATGGAAAACATCACCCCCAACATGATATCTTTTATAGCTCCAACAGAAGAAAAAGAGCAGAGTGTCATATGGTACATTAAAAAAGCAACAGTTGTAATTTGTAAATGTTTCAGCTGTGCTTAGTGAGATAGGAGAGAGAATTACAGGTTTTAATCCAATCTATAGCCAATTGCTTAAACTCTGACGGACTGAGTCAGTCAGTGAGTGGATGGGTCAATGTTTGCTATCTCGATAAGTGATTGGGAAGTAGTAATCTGGCTCAGAGTAAGGTGATTTGAGAAACCCCAACCCCACCCTGTTAGGTTAGGTGGTTTAGGGCTAGGGCGAGGGTTAGGGTTAGGGCTAGGGCTAGGGCAAGGATTAGGGTTAGGGTTAGGGCTAGGCTTAAAGTTCGGCATAGGGTTAAGGTTAACGCCAGGGTTAGGGTTAGGGTTAGGGCTAGGGTTAGGGCTAGGGCTAAGGTTAGGTCTAGGGTTAGGGTTAGGACTAGAGTTAAGGTTAGAGCTAGGGTTAGAGTTAGGGTTGGGGTTAGGGTTAGGGTTAAGGTTAGCGCTAGGGTTAGATTTAGGGCTAGCGTTAGGGTTAGGGTTAGGGCTAGAGTTAAGGCTAGGGTTAAAGTTAGGGGTAGTGTTAGGGCAAGGGTTAGGGTTATGGAAAACCTCAACCCCACTCTGATATCTTTTATAGTTCCAAAAGAAGAAAAAGAGCAGAGTGCCATGTGGTACAAAAAAAAAGTAACAGTTGTAATTTGTTTCAGTTGTGCTTAGTGAGATAGGAGGGAGAATTACAGGTTTTAATACAAACTATAGCCAATTGCTTAAACTCTAACCGAATGAGTCAGTCAGTGAGTGGATGGGTCAATGATGGCTATCTCTATAAATGATTGGGAACTAGTAATCTGGCTCAGAGTAAGGTGACTTGAACAAACCAAACCCCCCCCCCCCCCCTAATATCTTTTATACTTCCAAAAGAAGAAAAAGAGCAGAGTGCTATATGGTACAAAAAAGAAAAAAAAGTAACAGTTGTAATTTGTAAATGTGTCAGCTGTACTTAGTGAGATAAGAGGGAGAATTACAGGCTTTAATACGAACTATAGCCAATTGCTTAAACTCTGACTGACTAACACTACCCCTAACCCTAACCCTAGCCTTAACCCTAGCCTCAGTCAGTCAGAGTTTAAGCAATTGGCTATTGTTTGTATTAAAACATGTAATTCTCACTCCTATCTCACTAAGCACAGCAGAAACTTTTACAAATTACAACTGTTACTTTTTTTTTTAAGTACCATATGGCGCTGTGCTTAGTGAGATAGGAGGGAGAATTACAGGATTTAATACAAACTATAACTAATTGCTTAAAATCTGACTGACTGAGTCAGGCAGCGAGCTTTGATACTCCGGTACCTTCTGCCTGATGGCAGGAGCTGGAAGAGATTGTGGAAGGGATGGGTAGGATCCTTCACGATGCTGGTAGCCTTGCTGGAGCAACGTGCAAGGAAAATGTCCAGGATGGAAAGGAGAGGGGCACCGATGATCTTTGCAGCTGTGTTCACTGTCAGCTGTAGGGTCTTGCAGTCAGCAGCACTGCAATTTCCATACCAGACAGTGATGCAGCTGGTCAGCACACTCTCAATGGTGCCCCTGTAGAAAGTGGTGAGGATGGGTGGAGGGAGACTTGCTCTTTTCAGCCAGCGGAGAAAGTGGAGGCGCTGTTGGGCCTTCTTGTTGAGTGATGTTGGTAATTCTCCCTCCTATCTCACTAAGCACAGCTGAAACATTTACAAATTACAACTGTTGCTTTTTTTTATGCACCATATGGCACTCTGCTCTTTTCTGCTGTTGGAACTATAAAAGATATCAGGGTGGGGTTCGGGTTGCTCAAGTCACCTTACTCTGAGCCAGATTACTAGTTCCCAATCACTTAGAGATGGCCATCATTGACCCATCCACTCACTGACTGACTCAGTCAGTCAGAGTTTAAGCTATTGGCTATAGATTGTATTAAAACCTGTAATTCTCCCTCCTATCTCACTAAGCACAGCTGAAACTTTTACAAATTATATCTGTTACTTTTTTTTATGTACCATATGGCACTCTGCTCTTTTTCTTCTGCTGGAACTATAAAAGATATCAGGGTGGGTGTGAGGTTTTCCATAACCCTAACCCTTGCCCTAACACTAGCCCTAACCCTAATCCTAGCCTTAACCCTAGCCCTAACCCTAAGCCTAACCCTAGCCCTAAACCTGACCCTAGCACTAACATTAACCCTAGTCCTAACCCTAGCCCTAACCCTAGACCTAACCCTAACCCTAACCCTAACCCTAGCCTTAGCCCTAACCCTAGCCCTAACCCTAAACCTAACCCTAGTGCTAACCTTAGGTGAGGTTGTCCATAACCCTAACGCTTGCCCTAACACTAGCCCTAACCCTTACCATAGCCTTAACCCTAGCTCCAACCCTAACCCTAACCCTAGCCCTGAACCTAGCACTAGCGCTAAACTTAAAGCTAACCCTAACCCCAACCCTAACCCTAGCCCTAAAACTAACCCTAACCCTAGCCCTAAACCTAACACTAGCCCTAGCCGTAGCCCTAACCCTAACTCTAGCCCTAGCCCTAAACCACCTAACCTAACAGGGTGCGGTTGGGGTTGCTCAAGTCACCTTTCTCTGAGCCAGATTACTACTTTCCAATCACTTATAGAGATAGCAAACATCGACCCATCCACTCACTGACTGACTCAGTCAGTCAGAGTTTAAGCAATTGGCTATAGTTTGTATTAAAACCTGTAATTCTCCCTCCTATCTCACTAAGCACAGCTGAAACTTTTACAAATTACAACTGTTACTTTTTTTTCTTTTTTGTACCATATGGCACTCTGCTCTTTTTCTTCTTTTGGAACTATAAAAGAAGAGTGGGGTTTGGGTTGCTCAAGTCACCTTACTCTAAGACAGATTACTAGTTCACAATCACTTATAGAGATAGCCATCACTGACCCATCCACTTACTGACTGACTCAGTCAGTCAGAGTTTAAGCAATTGGCTATAGTTTGTATTAAACTCTGTACTTCTCTCTCCTATCTCACTAAACTCAGCTGAAACTTTTACAAATTAGATCTCTTACTTTTTTTATGTACCATATGGCACTCTGCTCTTTTTCTTGTGTTGGAGCTATAAAAGATATCAGGGTGGGGGTGAGGTTGCCCATAACCCTAACCCTTTCCCTAACACTAGCCCTAACCCTAACCCTAGCCTTAACTCTAGCCCTAACCCTAACCCTAACCCTAGCCCTAAACCTAACCCTAGCGCTAACCTTAACCCTAGCCCTAGCCCTAAACCACCTAACTTAACAGGGTGTGGTTTGGGTTGCTCAAGTCACCTTACTCTGAGCCAGATTACTACTTCCCAGTCACTTAGAGTTAGCAAACATCGACCCATCCACTCACTGACTGACTCAGAGTTTAAGCAATTGGCTACAGTTTGTATTAAAACCTGTAATTCTCCCTCCTATCTCACTAAGCACAGCTGAAACATTTACAAATTACAACTGTTACTTTTTTTTATTTATTTATTTTTTTTATGTACCATATGGCACTCTTCTTTTTTTCTTCTTTTGGAACTATAAAAGATATCAGGGTGGGGTTTGGGTTGCTCAAGTCACCTTACTCTGAGCCAGATTACTAGTTCCCAATCATTTATAGAAATAGCCATCATTGACCCATCCACTCACTGACTGACTCAGTCAATCAGAGTTTAAGCAATTGGCTATAGTTTGTATTAAAACCTGTAATTCTGTTACTTTTTTTTCTTTTTTTACCATATGGCACTCTGCTCTTTTTCTTCTTTTGGAACTATAAAAGAAGAGTGGGGGTTGGGTTGCTCAAGTCACCTTACTCTGAGCCAGATTACTAGTTCCCAATCATTTATAGAAATGGCCATCACCCCCCCATTCCCTCAGTCACTCAGTCAGTCAGTTTTTAAGTCATCCTAAAGCTGTCTGTGGGGTTGGAGTTGCTTCCCTTACTTCTTTCTAGCCATTCCTATGGTTGTGGTCTTTGTGAAAGAAGAGAAAAAAAAAACTTCTTTCTGTCAACATTTTGAGAAGGTGCATCATTCCTGGAGGTACTGTAATACCAGGTTGATGTGTGGAGTGGATGGAGCAAGCCCCTGTTTCAGCTCTAAAAATCCATTTAATATAGAGTTCTGGAATAGAGAATGTATCAGATATCGAATAGACAAGAACAAATACGACACCACTGTTGCAGCATCTTAGACAGTTTTGCCTTAATAGCGTTTTCAGTGACTTAAGCGCACACTGGTGTTAGCACAGGAGGTTGTTCCATGTTTGATTATAAAAATGACTTTCTAAACATTATTTTGCACGATGTTCAGTTTTTCGAACTTTATTACAGATTTATGCATTTGAATGTTAACAATCATATATCGTATAATTTTTCATGTAAAAAATGTCAATGAAAATTACTTTTAATCTCCCTGAAGTTGGCACCCCAACTTAATTAATACTTGATTAATTAATAAAATTAATCACCAAAAGTATTCCATTTGTTTGTGCTAAGTTTGTGCTAACTGGTACTGCAAAAACAAACATTTGTGCTAGTTTGGTGTTTGAAATATTAAACATATTTCTTTTGGCTGTGTGACATCACTCTCCAACCAGAGTCGCTCAAATCACGCCAAATGGGTGCCATTCATTTGTGCTTGATTTGTGCCATTAAATCAATCACTGTAACTATTTCCCTTCCTTAGATATAGCAAGAATGTTTTTGGTAGCGGTGAAGTCACTCTCCCCTAATGCCATCTAAATCTTTTCAAACTGGTGCCTATCGTTTGTGCTCGATTTGTGCCTATTTGTGCCATTAAAAACACCTGCATCTATTGATCCATTCTTAAATAACATCTTCAATAATAATAATAATAAATAACATCAAGAATAATAAATTCTTAAATAACAAAAACATCTTTTTAAGAACAGCTGCCTCACTTTCCACCCCATGTAAACTAAATCATTCCGAAAAGGTGAAGTTTGTTTGTGCCGGATTGTGCCTTTGCAGTGAACTTTGGATCTATTTCCCTGCCTTAGAACTAACACATGGGATTCCAGGTAGTGAAATTATATGTGACACACCATGCCGTCCAGATAGCTTCAAACCGGTGCCATTCTTTTTTGCTCGAATTGTGCTGTTTTGTGCTGTAGAAAGAAACATCATAACTTATTCCCATCCTTATACATTACAAAATCTGTGGCGGAGCGGTGACTTCACGCAAGCCGTTCTCCATCCATCTCGTCCAAAAACCTCTCCCTATCTCTGTCTCTCTCTCTCTCTCTCTGTGCTCGCGCGTGTATTATTTGTTTGAAAATTCACATTGTATGTATCACTGTGTTTGAAACCTTTCTTAGCATGTCGGAACATGCTCTTTGTTTGTTTGTGCTCTTGTTCATCGCATATTTAATCTCCTTTGTTATCATTATGTTTTTTGGATTTTATTTAAGTAGTAGCCTGACTTTGCCTCAGGGAATAGGTTAGGTTACTGCATTATAACAAATATTTGTTCGAGTAATAATATGGAACATGATTAAAGTGTGTATTGTGTGTATTGTGGATGATGAAATAATCAGAGCATAAACAATTCTGCAAGATATTAGATAAAATACAGTTACAGCAGTTGCATAACCAGTGAAGCAAGGAAATGTGAGGTGTGTTTCATTTTGTTTAAAATATTTTTAAAGCAATAAGCAGATTACTTATAGGCTGCTACTCTTATGTTTACACTATTTCAGCTACTTATATCGTACTCTTGTAATATTTGCACTATTGTCACTAGGTCACTTTTAAACAGAACTGCGTACTGGTCGGCGTTGTAGTCATTGTACTGTCTTGTTCTGTCTTGTGCTGTCTGCACTTTATGTATAAATTATGTAGTCCTTGTAGTTCTATGTTGTTCTGTGTCGTCTTTGTCACCTTGGTCCTGGAGAAACATTGTTTTGTTTCACTATGTACTTGTATATGGCTGGAATGACAATAAACTCCACTTGAACTTGAACTTGAGATAAGTTGTTTTAGTTACCTGCCAGCTTCACTAATTAGTGTGCTGTTTTGTTGTTCTTAGGTTGTTTAACCTGGTCTCCCCAGTTTAGCCATTTGAAAAGTGAACAAAACCCTTCTAAACCCAGCCATAGATCATATTGGCAGACCAGTTAAAGGAATAGTTCACCCAACAATGAAAATTCTGTCATCATATACTAGCCAACATGTCCGTTAAAATCTTTGAGTTTCTTTGTTCCCAGGAACATAAAAGAAGATATTTTGTAGAATATTTGTCCATACAGTTGAAGTTATGTAGGGGTCGAAAATCGATCTCTGTTTTGGTCACCACTGACTTTCATCATGTATGGGAAAAAACATTCTTCAATATAGAACAGACAAAGAACAGAAATTTCTCAAAGCTTGTGTATCCTTTCAAATGTACAGATGAAAAATGTACAAATAAAAGAACGATTACTGTGGAGAATATACATATTAATTTTCAAAGAACCATGGAAATGTTTAAACTGGTATAATGTCAATAAAAGAACAAATCAACTAGAAAAAATAATTCTCTTGACTGTTAGAGATATGTAAAAATGAAGAGATCTATGTACAAATAACCATGTTTTATGTCTTTAAATTCAGTCTCAATATTTGCAGTGCTTGCTATGTTGTGTATACTTTTGAAGTGCATTTTCCAGTGAATCAGATTGTAAAATTTGTGCCAATGCCTTGATATAGAGTTCCCTAAATCTGTTTTGTCTTTGCCTTAGGCATTCCCACCAGCTAATGAGCTTGATGCAGTGTGCAACGTCTACTCTGATGACGCAAGGTGGTACCTTTGAGTTTTTGGGTTCTTTGTCAGCACTCCAAAGCACTGATTGACATATGTTTTCAAGTCTAGGTAAGGAGTGAAGACCCTTAATCAATGCTCCAAGCAAAGTCAAGGAGAAATTACAGATTGCCTCTTTGGGCACAGCAGCAACTGCTTGTTGCCATTCAATGAGCCAGTTTGCAATAGAATTAATGGTGTGGTTCACTGATAACATTTGCACTACTTGAACATGATCTCCCTGTGAACACAAAACTCCTTGGTACAGGAAACCGTGCCCATAATAGCCACAGGGTCTTCTCAGTCTTTTCACAACTGTACCTGTTGCATTAAAACTCACAACAGAGTACTTGGATTTCATTTGATAAACTTGTTTATGAGATATGGTCTAGTAATGGCAAAAAAAACTATCAAGGCCTATGCCATGAATGCTTCCATTGTGGAGACCACTGTTTTTTAGTAGATGCAATGATATGATTGTGTTTTTGTCTCCAAGGTCTTTGTCAATCAAATCTTATTTGGCTTGTCTTAAACTTGCCAGATTTGGTAGGTGGCTAGGCTCTGGGTCACCAACATCCATCATGTTGTAAGCCCCAGGTGCTCGCCATACGTATGCTGGTTTTTGTCCTTCCCAGACGTCTTTAGAAACACATTTTCTTAGATCCCCTGATAACTTGAGTTTTGCTTTGCCAGTATGGAGACTGCCCTCAACATTGCGGATCATGCATTTAAGCACAACTTGTTCTTCAGCCGCTGGTATATTCTCAGCACTCTGTGCAGTGCCCAATTTTGTCTATACAGTGAGATGCAACATTTGGAAAAATTTTTTGCTCTCCTGAATCTAAGAGTGCATGAGGTCTTGATATTTTTACATATCTCTTCATTCAGAATAAGAGTCCATACACCACGTTTCAGGATGGTGTATTCCCTTTTACATGTCTTGAGTGATTTGTCGTTGTAAACAACTTTTTTCCATAGCATTGACGTTGTTGATTTGTGTCTGACTTTGACACTGGTGAATGATAATGTATTGAGCTTTTGGATGTTTATCTTGGATATTTGTGTAATTTTTGCATAGCTCAAGGATTCGCCATACATTGTGCCTGGTTGTCTTATAAAAGTATAAAGGTTTTTTGGTGAAACTTTGGTGTTTAGTTGTCGGCTTAAATCAACCCACACCTTTTCTGAGGGAACTACAGTTCTGTTCTGTAATAATCTGGTCCTTTGCAGCACGTAAGACTTTGATAATATAATCATTTCCACAGGTTGGTCTTCTTGTCATTTGATCAAAACAGGAATTTATTTTATTGTAATCCCTGGGCCAAATGCAGTAACTCATCACTGATTGTAACTTTCTTACATGTAAAAGAAGTTTTTTTTGCTGTGAATTGCCATTCAAAGAGAAAAATTGTAAATTGTGAATTGCCGAGATGCAGTATAAGTGAATGGTGACTGAGTCTGTCATTCCCTAACATTTTGCCTAGCATCTTCTTGTGTTCCATGAAGGAAAGTTACATTCATGTAACATCAAGCCAAATGTCCCATGGGTCTTTTTTTAGTACTTTCTGCTAGCACCATCATCTGTTTAGCAGCCGCATTGGCCACCAGAGTTCTAAAAGTAGGTAGAGCACATCAAAACAACAACGCACCAACAACTACAACTACGACGACCATTATTTCCAATTTAGTTAACAAAACTCCCCATTTTCCCAAGTTTAGTTCAAAACAGTTCCATGCATTGGCATCTCTGCCCGTGTTCTCAGTCACTTCTTGTCTGAGATTTTTTAGTTTGTTCATGGCTTCAGTAAAAGTTACTTCTGTAAAAACTTACTGTTTCTATAATTACCCCAGCTTGCTGATTTAAAAAGACCAACATCAGTATCATGTTGTGACCACAGTACCCCTGGAACCTGTGTCTCCATTTGATGTACTAAATCATCTGTTCTAGACTCTGTGCCTTCAATTTTTCTGTGCCTGGTACTTGTGATGCACAGCTGAGTACCCCTATCTGTGGGAGTGCTGTTATTGGTGTGGCACAGAGTATTCTAATATATGATTTATCTGTAGAATGGAAAAATTAAAGGGTGCTCCGTGGCATTCCATTCAATCTGTTCTGCTCTTTTCATCATGGGTCCCATGGGTACCTGAAACCATTTTTGATATAAATATTGAGACATCAATGGTATCTTCATGTGCTCTGTTTTACCCTTGGTTTCTTTTAGCCATTTTTTCTGTCTGTGTCACGGTGTGTCATAGTGCAATGTACAATGAAAGTTGGATTTTGGCCATTGTGCACCCGGGATCTGTACCTCTATGTACTTTTGCCATTTGTTCACACTTAACATTACATTACTTTCTACCTCTCCTATCCAATATACATTTGCTTTTTTTGTCCCAATTTATATAATGCATCTCTCCCTAACAAATTAATACGAGTTTGCTCAGACACCAAAATGAGCAATGTTACACTTTTGTTTGGGGTATGCAAACATACTGGAGCAGGCACAGGAATTAGCTGCATCTGTCCTGAATATCCTATTGTCTTTGCAAATTTACAAGACAAGGGGAGGTGAGAGGCATAATTTGACTTTATAAGACTTACCCGTGTGTAAGTGTCTCCAGTGTCTACCATCATAGGAGTACGTTTTCCCTCTATATTAACCTGCGGCATAGGTCCTTGATCAGCATCAGTTGTTAAGTTATTCAGAAGAACCTGACCCTCCCCTGTAGGATTCTATGGGCATCCCTAGTACCCCTGGTTTGGCCCAATCCATGGGTTTACTGGGCCTTGTGGAGGCTCTCATTAGGGCTGGACCCAGTTCCCCTCCCCTCTACCCGTGGGAGGCCATTGCCATGGATTGATAAAGCAATCTTTTTTTATATGTCCACATTGAACATTGTATATAAACGTTAATGACTGGCATTGGGGTTTGCTGAGGGTTTGGCATAACAGCTGGTGGAACTGGTTGGGCAGGAGGAACAGGATTCACATTCAATGGAGCCATCACCAATGAAGATTCTGCTTTCTATTTTTCTTTGGTTTTAACTGGTGCCTGGGTTCTTTTCTTTGCTTTGCTTGTTAACTTTTCACACTGGAGTTGAGCTAGTTTTCATTGCATGTCTCTCTCTTGCCCTCTGAGTTTCTGTTCATTTTTCCTGAAATGCTCTACTACATGAGCTACATGGTCACAGAATTCCCTGTGTGTTTTAGAGTTCAGACCGACCATTTCTTCAAGCTTGCTTTTTACTGCTGGAGGCATGGTATCTGTCACAGCGTTTCTGAACAATGTGGTCATTAAGGGATCACCTTCCGGATCTATTTCAGTCTCCTCCACCTTTTAAATTGTCTGTGCACATAAGTGGTTGGATTCTCTGTTTCCCCCAACTGCTCTCCTTTTAGAAATTTAGGGTCCACTTGGGCTGAGTACTCATTTCTTAACACCCGCCAGATCTTAGATCAAACGTAGTTCCATCCTTCTGTGGAGTGCCTATGGCCCCTCTCATGTTTGCTGCTGTAAGAATTTCTTCCATCTTGGAATCTCCCATGATTTTTGCCAATAATGCTTTTATGTCTCCTACTGCTAGTAATTTACCAGCAGTATCATCCTCAAAATTTTTTATCTATTTATTTGCTCCACAATGAATGTCTGGGAGTCGTGAGACCAGTCCATCGAGATCCAGGCTGTATTTACTGTATTTATAGGCTTTCTTGTCCTTTGCACTCTTAATAGTTTGTGGATATGTGACTGAGTGGGGGAGGGGCTTTCCTGCTGTAGCTTTCATTGTTTTCTTTGTTTTGTTTTGTTTTGATTTGTTTTTCTAACTGTCACTTTTTTACTGTCACTCCCAGACTGCTGCTAGTTTAACCATAAGTTACTTAGCCAGCAAATAACTTTCCTTATTTCTGTTCCACTAATTTTGTAATAATTTTTTGTTTAATAATCAGTGCATATGGTAACTCAGTCTTGCCTGTAATTTGGATGTGAATTAATTCCAGTATCTTCTGATTTGTCTGTCTGCTCTCCAAACCGCTCTGTGTCAGTGCTGCTTAGTTGTATTGTTGAAGAATGCAGAAATTAAAGGAAAATGAATCAGCTCACAGTTATCACGGTTATTTTAATATTCCTCTTGCTTTTAGCTTCAATTTGATATAGGTTTTGCTAGGTTTGGTTCACTCCAGAGGTGAAAAAAACTGCACAATTTGAAGAGCTCATTTGGAGCATGACTTTCTTGCTGTTTCTTGCTGAATGTCGCCCTTGAAACTCTCTAAATAGCGTTTTCAGCTCACAAAGTGGACAGTTATGTTTGCACATAGAGGTTTGATAAGAAAACTGAGTTGTAGTGCATATTTGCTGAAGGATTACTTTCTAAAGAGTTTGACATTTTAGCACTTTATTAACTAACTATGCATCTTAATGTAAACAATCATATTTTGTATCATGTCATTGAAAAGAACTTGACTCAAGTGTATGCATTCAGTCGTTAGAAAGGACATGTAAGCTTTTTTGAGATAAAACACTCTCCCAAGCCCCTGGCGCCTTGAAATTCTCTGAATAGCTTTTTCAGCTGACGAAGCATACACTTCTAAGAGCTTATACAGTCTT
>CM040983.1:26943776-26958912 GCA_022985145.1 Pangasius djambal | reverse complement strand
AAAAAAAAAATCATTACATGTGACAATACCTGGCACAAATCTAAAACACAAAATTCCACATTCACTTTGTGGAAATTTATTATCAAACATTTTAATATAAACAATCATATTTATTTTCATCATAAACATGTGAATATGTCAGTGAAAAGCATGCAAATTCATATATACGTTTGTTAGAAAAACCACTTTAACATGCTCGTAGCGCCTTGAAACTTTCTAAATAGCGTTTTCAGCACTAGAAGTGCAAACATGTGTAAGCATGACAATTCTAAGTCTAAAGACAATTGTTATGAAAACATTTTGTTAGTGCATAATTCATGAACAATGACTTTCCAAAAATTATTTTTCTATTATTTCACTTTTTATGTCTTTAATATCAAATTATGCATTTTAATATAAACAATTTATCATCACAAAAATGTAAAAAAAATTGAAAATGTCTAAATAACGTTTTCAGCGCTGGAATCACACACGTGTGTCAGCACTTAGACGACTGTTAAGAAAACATTCCGTTAGTGCATATTTCTTAAATAATGAGTTGCTAAACATTATTTATCCATTATTGCAATTTATTATCTTATTGTGCATTTTAAAATAATCTTATTTCGTATAATTTTTCATCATAAACGTGAAAATATCAATGAAAAGTTCTGAAACTGTCTAAATAACGTTTTCACCGCTTTGACCGAGTTTTCAACCTCTTTGTTACCACATAGAGGTTTGTTGAGAAAACATTGTGTAATCGCATATTTCATGAATTATGACTTTCTAAACATTATTTTTCCCTGTTTTCACTTTTTAGCACTCTATGTCAAGTGATGCATTTTACATATTTATTGTCATTTTTCATATTAACCATGTTGAAAATGTTAAAAAGCACGTCATGCAAATTCATATATGCGTCTTTTAGCAAAACCACTTTCCCAAGCTCGTAGTGCCTTGAAACAGTCTAAACAGCGTTATCAGCGCTTGATGCACACACTTCAGTTAGTACTAGACGATTGTTAAGAAAACATTGTTAGAGCATATTTCATGTATAATAACTTTCTAAACTATATTTTTTCCCAGAGTTTAAAATTTTAAGAATGTTTTATTAAACTATGCAATTTAATCTAAAATAAAATCATATTTCGTATCATTTTTCATTGTAAACCTGAGAAAAATGTCAGTGAAAAGTAGTTAATTCTCATTCATGTAGGTGTTTGTTAGACAGTTTTGCCTAAATAGCGTTTTCAGCGACTTAAGCGCACACTGGTGTTAGCACATAGGAGGTTGTTAAGAAAACAGTGCGTTATTCCATGTTTGATTAATAATGACTTTCTAAACACTATTTTGCACGATGTTCGGTTTCTCGAACTTTATTACAGATTTACGCATTTGAATACTAACAATCATATTTCGTATGATTTTTCAATATAAACATGTAAAAAATGTCAATGAAAATTACTTTTAATCTCCCTGAAGTTGACAACCCATAAAATTAATCACCAAAAATATTCCATTTGTTTGTGCTATGTTTGTGGTGACTTGTGCTGCAAAAACAAACGTTGTGCTAGTTTGGTGTTTGAAATATTAAACATGAGTTTTTTTTTGTTTTGTTTTTTTCTATGTGACGTCAATCTCCAACCATTGTCGCTCAAATCGCGCCAAATGGGTGCCGTTCATTTGTGCTCGGTTTGTGCCTTTAAATCAATCACTGTAACTATTTCCCTTCCTTAGATATAGCAAGAATGTTTTTGGTAGCGGTGAAGTCACTCTCCCCTAATGCCATCCAAATCTTTTCAAACCGGTGCCGATCGTTTGTGCTCGATTTGATCCATTCTTAAATAATATCTTCAATAATAATAATAATAATAATAATAATAATAATAATAATAATAAACATCAAGAATAATAAATTCTTAAATAACAAAAACATCTTTTTAAGAACAGCTGCCTCACTTTCCACCCCATGTAAACTAAATCGTTCCGAAAAGGTGAAGTTCGTTTGTGCCGGATTGTGCCTTTGCAGTGAACTTTGGATCTATTTCCCTGCCTTAGAAGTAACACATGGGATTCGCGGCAGTGAAATTATACGTGACACGCCATGATTTGTTTTGTTTGTTTGTACTCTTGTTCGTCGCGTATTTAATCTCCTGTTATCATTATGTTTTTTGGATTTTATTTAAGTAGTAGCCTGACTTTGCCTCAGGGAATAGGTTAGGTTACTGCATTATAACAAATATTTGCTCGAGTAATAGTATGGACATGATTAAAGTGTGTATTTTGTGTATTGCGGATGATGAAATAATCGGAGCATAAACAATTCTGCAAGATATTAGATAAAATACAGTTACAGCATTTTATCTTTCTCTGAGGAAATTGCATAACCAGTGAGGCAAGGAAAGGTGAGGTGTGTTTAATTTTGTTTAAAATATTTTTAAAGCAATAAGCAGATATTACTTATTACTGTACATAGGCTGCTACTCTTATGTTTACACTATTTCAGCTACTTACACCGTACTCTTGTAATATTTGCAATATTGTCACTAGGTCACTTTTAAACAGAACTGCGTACTGGTCGGCGCTGTAGTCATTGTACTGTCTTGTTCTGTCTTGTGCTGTCTGCACATGTTTGCACTTGTGCACTTTATGTATAAATTATGTAGTCCCTGTAGTTCTGTGTTGTTCTGTGTCGTCTTATGTAGCACCTTGGTCCTGGATAAACGTTGTTTCGTTTCACTATGTGCTTGTATATGGCTGGAATGGCAATAAACTCTACTTGAACTTGAATTTGAGATAAGTTGTTTTAGTTACCTGCCAGCTTCACTCATTAGTGTGCTATTTTGTTGTTCTTAGGTTGTTTAACCTGGTCTCCCCAGTTTAGCCATTTGAAAAGTGAACAAAAACCCTTCTAAACCCAGCCATAGATCATATTGGCAGACCAGGTAAAGGAATAGTTCACCCAACAATGAAAATTCTGTCATCATATACTAGCCAACATGTCCGTTAAAATCTTAGAGTTTCTTTGTTCCCAGGAACATAAAAGAAGATATTTTGTAGAATATTTGTCCATACAGTTGAAGTTATAGGGGTCAAAATTGGTCTCTGTTTTGGTCACCACTGACTTTCATTATGTGGGGAAATACATTTTCCATATTTTCCATAACATTTTTCATTATATGGGAAAAAAACATTCTTCAATATATCTTATTTTGTGTTCCTGGGAACGAAAAAAAAAGCTTAGGGATTTTAGAGTGACATGAGGACAAGTATATAATGACAGAATTTTCATTGTTGGGTGAACTATTTCTTTAAGACCAACAAACCACCTTGGTTAAAAAAAAGGTGTTTTTATTCAGCAGGGGAGCCATCTGAAATATTGTTAATGTCAAATAATATTGCTTGGTTATGTATATGTAAATTCCAACACATTTACCATATTGACAGTATTAAAGACTGATACAAACAGAATACAGCATGCAGCTTTTAAGCATGGAACAAAGAACAGAAATTTCTCAAAGCTTGTGTATCCTTTCAAATGCACAGATAAAAAATGTACAAATAAAAGAACAATTACTGTGGAGAATGTACAAATTAATTTTCAAAGAACCATGGAAATGTTTAAATTGGTATAATGTCAAAAAGAACAAATCAACTAGAAAAAATAATTCTCTTGTCTGTTAGACACATGTAAAAATGAAGAGATCTATGTACAAATAACAGAACAATTACTAAAGAAAAAATAATTGCTCTTGAAAAAATCAATGAAATGTTTGAACAGGCATAACGTCAGTAGAAATGAAACTTTTTTTTTGTTGCACAATTCTGTTATTGATTATTAACTCGTTTCTGCAGAGACCAGTCCAAGAAATTAATTAACCCAAAATTTTATGCCTCCTTTGTAAACAATATGATTTCATGTTTTATGTCTTTAAATTCAGTCTCAACATTTGCAGTGCTTGCTATGTTGTGCATACTTTTGAAGTGTGGAACCATCACAGCTGTCCACAGAGGCAGGTATTATGCCATTCTTATGATATTTGAGACAAGCTTGGGAAGGAAGTGTAGATTGTCTCTGTCACCATGATGAGCCGCAATCATCTGACTTTCTTCACAGATTTCTGTGTCCCATGTTTTCAGATCTGTGTGGAGTGTCTCCTCGAGTCCAGTCAACTCTATCACCATCTTTAGTGACACACGGCCAGACCCCCTCTGCAATTCATCTCTTCAGCTGTGCTTTGCATTTTTCCAAGACAACAGGTATTACCTTTGTCAACATTCACTTCTGAAGGCAAAAACTGCAACTCAATTAATGAGCTTCCTTGCATCTTCCAGTGAATCAGATTGTAAAATTTGTGCCAATGCCTTGATATAGAGTTCTTTAACTCTGTTTTGTCTTTGTATTAGGCATTCCCAGCATCTAATGAGCTTGATGCAGTGTGCAATGTCTACTCTGATGACACAAGTTGGTAGTTTTTAGTTTTTGGACTCTTTTCAGCACTCCAAAGCACTGATTGATATATGTTTTCAAATCTAGGTAAGGAGTGAAGGCCCTTAATCAATGCTCCAAGTAAAGCCAAGGAGAAATCACAGACTGCCTCTTTGTGCACAGCAGCAACTGCTCATTGCCATTCAGTGAGCCAGTTTGCAATAGAATTGATGGTGTGGTTCACTAATAACATTTGCACTACTTGAACATGATCTCCCCGTGAACACAAAACTCCTTGGTACAGGAAACCATGCCCATAATAGCCACAGGGTCTTCCCAGTCTTTTCACAACTGTACCTGTTGCATCAAAACTCACAATAGAGTACTTGGATTTCATTTGATAAACTTGTTTATGAGATATGGTCTAGTAATGGCAAAAAAAGTATCAAGGCCTATGCCACGAATGCTTCCATTGTGGGGAACACTGTTTTTTAGTAAATGCAATGATATTGTGTTTTTGTCTCCAAGGTCTTTGTCAATCAAATCTTATTTGGCTTGTCTTAAAGTTGCCAGATTTGGTAGGTGGCTAGGCTCTGGGTCACCAACATCCATCATGTTGTAAGTCTCAGGTGCTCGCCATACATATGCTGGTTTCCGTCCTTCCCAGACTTCTTTAGACACACTTTTTCTTAGATCCCCTGATAACCTGAGTTTTGCTTTGCCAGTATGGAGACTGCCCTCAACATTGCGGATCATTCATTTAAGCACAACTTGTTCTTTAGCCGCTGGTATATTCTCAAAACTCTGTGCAGTGCCCAATTTTGTCTATACAGTGAGATGCAACATCTGGAAAAATTTTTGCTCTCCTGAATCTAAGAGGGCATGAGGTCTTGATATTTTTACATATCTCTTCATTCAGAATAAGAGTCCATACACCACGTTTCAGGATGGTGTATTCCCTTTTACATGTCTTGAGTGATTTGTTGTTGTAAACGACTTTTTTCAGGCCAGATGTCTACTCATCTCTGATTAGAGATACTAATCTCAATCTGAATGCCATAACATTGATGTTGCTGATTTGTGTCTGACTTTGACACTGGTGAATGATAATGTATTGTGCTTTTGGATGTTCATCTTGGATATTTGTGTCATTTTTGCATAGCTCAAGGATTCGCCATATACTGTGCCTGGTTGTCTTTTAAAAGTATAAAGGTTTTTTGGTGAAACTTTGGTGTTTAGTTGTTGGCTTAAATCAACCCACACCTTTTCTGAGGGAACTACAGTTCTGTCCTGCAATAATCTGGTCCTTTGCAGCACGTAAGACTTTGATAATGTAATCATTTCCACAGGTTGGTCTCCTCGTCATCTGATCGAAACAAGAATTTATTTTATTGTAATCCCTGGGCCAAATACAGTAACTCATCACTGATTGTAACTTTCTTACATGTAAAAGAAGTTTTTTTTGCTGTGAATTGCCATTCAAAGGGAAAAATTGTTAATTGGGAATTACTGAGATGCAGTATAAGTGAATGGTGACTGAGTCTGTCATTCCCTAACATTTTGCCTAGCATCTTCTTGTGTTCCATGAAGGAAAGTTACATTCATTTAACATCAAGCCAAATGTCCCATGGGTCTTTTTTTAGTACTTTCTGCCACCACCATCATCTGTTTAGCAGCCGCATTGGCCACCAGAGGTCTAAAAGTAGGTAGAGCACATCAAAACAACAACCCACCAACAACTACAACTACAATGACCATTATTTCCAATTTAGTTAACAAAGCTCCCCATTTTCCTAAATTTAGTTCAAACCAGTCCCATGCATTGGCATCTCTGCCCGTGTTCTCAGTCACTTCTTGTCTGAGATTTTTTAGTTTGTTCATGGCTTCAGTAAAAGTTACTTCTGTAAAAACTTACTGTTTCTATAATTACCCCAGCTTGCTTAAGACCAACATCAGTATCATGTTGTGACCACAGTACCCCTGGAACCTGTGTCTCCATTTGATGTACTAAATCATCTGTTCTAGACTCTGTGCCTTCAATTTTTCTGTGCCTGGTACTTGTGATGCACAGCTGAGTACCCCTATCTGTGGGAGTGCTATTATTGGTGCAGCACAGAGAATTCTAATATATGATTTATCAGTAGAATGGAAAAATTAAAGGGTTCTTTTCTTTGCCTTGCTTGTTAACTCTTCACACTGGAGTTGAGCTAGTTTTCATTGCATGTCTCTCTCTTGCCCTCTGAGTTTCTGTTCATTTTTCCTGAAATGCTCTACTGCATGAGCCACATGGTCACAGAATTCCCTGTGTGTTTTAGAGTTCAGACCGACCATTTCTTCAAGCCTGCTTTTTACAGCTGGAGGCATGGTATCCGTCACAGCATTTCTGAACAATGTGGTCATTAGGGGATCACCTTCCGGATATCTTTCAGTCTCCTCCACCTTTAAAATTGTCTGTACACATAAGTGGTTGGATTCTCCTGTTTCCCCCAACTGCTCTCCTTTTAGAGCTTTAGGGCCCACTTGGGCTGGGTACTCATTTCTTAGCACCCGCCACAGAGCTGGTCGACTTGGATCAAAAGTAGTTCCATCCATCTGTGGAGTGCCTACGGCCCCTCTCATGTTTGCAGACACAGTGCCTACTATGAGGTGCAATACATAGAGCATAAAGTCAGAGGGTGATTTAAATAGGTTAGACCCTTTACACTCAGCAAAAAACTCACGTCACCCAGTAGAGATTGCAGTTCTCTGTCTGAATCACAACTGCGAATGACCAAATAAGCTACAAAACTATGTATTTGGGATGCTATTATATGCATCTCTTTGTTCTATGAATATCCCAAAAACCTATAAAAGTTTTACTGGTGTTTTTTGTTTCCAACAGTAACAAAACACACGGAGACAGCTCATTGGTCTGTCATATGGAAGTACTCTGATGTACACACAGGAATACACACTCCTTTTCCCTGGCTTGCTGATTGGCTCACACAGTCATACTGTCTCCAAAGAAACTTTGGAGCTCATCATTCTTAACTTGACTCCTTATCTATGGAGCTCGTCATTCACTCACACTGGTCACCATGATGTAGTCACATCTATCTCTTCAGGTCACACTTACTTCACGGTCCAGGAGAGGTACGTGTCTAATATCAAGCCAAACAGAGTTTTTTTTTTTTTTCATGCACACTCAAACTTGTATACACACACTAGGTATCATGTAGAAAAATAAGGGGATGTGTTTTTTTGACATTGGATTCCAGGAATGTAGCCCAACTCTCACCTCTGTTGCTCACACTCACACACACACATACATAAACACTGTAATTACACATGCTTGCTGCAGCGAGCAATACACAAACAAAAAGCACTCAAAAGGAAAACACACAGGCAATCACACACAGAAATCCCAAACCAGGGGTAGCATATACAGCGCCAAAGGGAGACAGAAGCGGTATCTGCAAGATTTAAACAGCCACACTCGTCGATTCACTTCAACATGACAGAGCTTTTTACGTGGTCACACTCTTTTCATACTTATTTACATGTTCTACTATCAAAGCCTTCTTAAGAGTAAAAACAAGTCTTTTTATGCACATGACCTCAAACCCCTCTCTCTACATTATTATTATTTTTTACTTCCTCTGGATTATCCTTTTACGAGTGCTTAAGCTGCCACAGGCAAAGCACAAGCCAACCACTCAAAACCAATATTCTATTGGCAAAAAACTGTCTTACATTTTTAATGCCAGGATTAAGGATCTCTCCCAGAAGCCCGCCACAGCTCAGCTCTCCTGGCTCCTACACAGGCTCATCTGGGGTGCCAATTGTCGTAGCACTTAATGAAGATCAAAGATCATGCCAGAGAGCAGGGGTGTTGAGGCCCAAAGACTTTATTGTTTCAAGAATCAAGCTGAGCAGTTCTCTGCAGAGAAAGCTGCCCAACCCTTTAGAAGGGTACTCTTATATCCATTTTCATAACAAAAACTTCCACATTCTGTTTTTCACAAGACCCAACATTCCCATATATGCTTATGTTATTGTTTAAGGAAGCATTACTTACTTAAATTTACAGCTTGTTCCTGCTCTCCCCACTTAGCAGGATACCAATGCCTATGTATGGTCATATAGTTCATTTTCAGGCCTAGGATGCTGACACCTATGTAAGGTCATATGGTGACCTTTCAGGCATCTGTGTCTCACAAGCTCATAGCGCCTTGAAACTGTGTAAACAGCGTTTTGATTACTTGCAGCGCAAACTTGTATTAGCATTAGACACTTGTAAGAAAACATTGTTTTACTGCATTATGAATATACTTTATGAATAATGACTTTATTATCAAATGATGCTTTTTAATTTTGACGGGCATATTTCTTATAATTTTTCATCATAAACATGTGATGTTGTCAGAGAAAAGAACATTTTTATTTTTGTTAGAAAAAAACACCGTTGTATCGCATTGAACCTGTATAAATAGCGTTTTGAATGCTTGAAGAGCACACGTGTTAGCACTTAGATGATTTTTAAGAAAACATTGTTAGTGCATATTTCTAGACTTTCTAAACATTATTTTTTCCATTATTGCACTTTTTGTGTCTTTGTCATCAAATGATGCTTTTTAACATGAATAATCATATTTCGTATCATTTTTCATCATAAACAACGTGAAAAGTACTTCACGCACGTTTGTTTGTTAGTTAGAAAACTACTTTCCCAAACTCGTAGGGCTTTGAAACTGTCTAAACAGCGTTTTCAGCGCTTGAAGCACAAACATGTGACAGCAGGATGACTACTGTCAAGAAAACATTCTGATGGTGCACATTTCATGAATAATGACTTTCTAAACATTATTGCTGCATTATTTAAGTCTTTCGGACTTTGTTCTCAACCAACGTATTTCAATTTTAACAATCATATTTCATATCATTAACATGTGAAAAATGTCAGTAAACAGTTCTTCATGAAAATTCTTATATGCGTTTGTTAGAAAAACCGCTTTCCCAAGCTCGTAGTGCCTTGAAACTGTCTAAATAGCGTTTTCAGCGCTTTAAACGCACACATGTGATTGCAGGTTGACTATCGTTAAGAAAACATTCTGTTGGTGCTTATTTCATAAATATGTTTTCTAAACATTATTTTTTCACTTTTTGAGTCTTTGTCATCAAATGATGCTTTTTAATATAAACAATCATATTTCGTATCATTTTTTCATCATAAACAACGTGAAAAGTACTTCATGCACTTTCATGATTGCGTTTGTTAGAAAACTACTTTCCCAAGCTCGTAGGGCTTTGAAATTGTCCAAAAAGCGTTTTCAGCGCTAGAAGCACACACGTGAATGCAGGCTGACTATTGTTAATGTTGCCAGCTTTGTATCAGGCCGTGCTACACCGCCGGCAGCCAGCAGAGGGTAGCAGTGGCGCACAGTGAGAGCGGCCTGGCAGGAGAACTCAGTTGCTCAGAATTCTCCAGGTTGATTAATCTGGATTACCTGTCAACCCTCTCTTTGGGGGACCATTGAGACTTTATTTATTTTACTTTATTTATATTTACACATATATAGATGTGTTGTACTATAAAGATTATTATGGGTGAGTGGTGGGTGTAGGACATAACAGACAGGACAGTAGACATGACATTGACATGATACTTATCAGGACGGTGGGTGGAGTGGGGTATGGGGAGGATGTGCAAATGGTAGTTGCTGGAATGTCAGTTGAATTAATTAACAAGTATAACACCAACTTTATTTTCTGTGAATGTTGCTTGTATGTGCGTGTAATTTGGCTGTGTGTGTTTGTGAATATTATGCTTTAGCTGTGTAGTATGGCTTTGGTTATGAGGTATGTCTGTAGGGACTGTATTGTTAGCTATTGTGAAGTGAGTCCCTAGTGTATGTAGGTGATAAGTGGTGCCAGATAGAGTTAAACTTGGTAGTTTTATTTTTGATCGAGGCAGAGAGTTTTTCCATTGTTATGTAGTCGATTTCTAGGTTTTTCCAATGTGTGATATTAATGTCATTCTTTGATTTCCAGGTTGTTAGTATGGTTTTCATGGTGATGGTTAGTGCTATAAGAAGAACTGTTGTGTTTTCCTTTATGACGTTGATCCCGGAGGTATCCCCAAGTAAGCAGAGTGAAGGGGATAGTGGGATGGTGTGATTTAGAAAATGAAATATTTCCTTAGTGATTTGTTTCCAGAAGTGCTTACCTGGAGTGCAGTCCCATATGGCATGTACTGTATGTAATCATCTGGTGTATTTTGTGAGCACTGCGTGCATATGTCAGATTCCCCGTAGCCAATTTTATGCATCCAATGACCAATTCTATAGATTATTTTGTATTGTATGCAGACTAGTGTTATTAGCTATGTAGAACATGTTCTGAAAGATTTGTGGCCAAAAATCTTCTCTGGGGGTGATTGTTAGGTCATCTTCCCATTTTTACATGGTATGGAAATTCTGTGGTTGGATTTTGATATTATATTGGAGCTGTAGAAATTCAAAGAAATGTTCATTTTCTAGTCCATGCTTCTCGGCTAGATATGGAAATCATGTAAATGTTTTTTTGACATATGTGTTTAAGGTGTGTAATGCCTTTTTCTACCCATGTAGAGATTTTTATCTTCACGTGGAGATGTTTATCTTCATGAGTAGTTGGGGTTGTGCCATATGGGAGTGTGTTCAGGTAGTTGAAGTGGTGAATTTATAGCTTCATAAAAATTTCCACCAAGCTGTTAAAGTTGCTGTAATTGTTGGGCTTTGGAAGCAGGAGTGGCATTTGATATCTGTGCTGATGTATGGTAGATCCGAGATTCTGATTTCCTGCATAGTGTTTGTTCAGTATCTAGCCATATCTCATTTATATCCGACTGGGTTTTATCCATTTCATTATATATTGGAGTTGGTTATTGAGGTAATATTTTTAAAAGTTTGAAACGGGGAGGTTGAGCTGGGATCATTGAAATTATTTACAAGCAAGCAGGAGTTTTCACACTGCAGTTGGGTCCACAATGAACCTTCCCATTAAAAGCTTCCTCTTATGGTGGATATTCTGATTTGCCTGATAAATTCTAACTGACCTAACCATCATTTGAATACTTGAAATAATTATTCAAAGGCCATAGCAATACTTTTTAAAAACTTCCTGGTTTTACTGCTGAGTCACATGGTGTCTTGGTATCAGTCACATACTCTTCCATGCCATGTCTACAAGGGCTCTAGAGTTTGTCTTTCAGTCTTTACCTGATTCCAACAATGGTCATTATTCGAATACTGGTTCTCATTTTAAAAAGCAGAAAACAGCTTTACAGAAATATATTAATTCAGGATATAAATTTTAAATTTATGAATTTATCCCTAATGAGCTGACAAACAAACCCTGGATTACTCCTGCTATAAAGACACTACTCAAGGAGAAAAAGAGGGCCTTTAAAGCAGGAAACAAAGAAGAACTGAGGGCCATACAGAAGGAGCTGAGGAGGAAGATCAGGGAGGGCAAAGACTGCTACAGGAGGAAGATGGAGGATCAGCTGCAACTGAATAATATCTGGAATAGACTAAAAACTATCTCAGGCCACAAGAAAACTGACTCCCAGGCCATGGGGGATAGGAAGTGGGTGAATGATCTGAACCTTTTCTTCAATAGGTTTGACCAGTCACATGCCCCTCCTCCCACCCAACCATCTCAGCTGTGCCCCACCGTCTCTGTACTCCCAGCAGTCTGCCCCACCCCCACCCTTAGCCTCTCCAGGACTTCTAGCTCACAGCCACCTCCCTCAGTCACTTCCACCATAACCCCATCCTCCATACCTTCTGTCACAACTCCACCCCCCACATCCACACCCTCCAGCACACAGTCCCCCTGCTCTAGCATGTCCCTCACTACAGACCAGGTGAGAACTGCACTCAGGAAAATAAAGGAAAGGAAGGCTGCTGGTCCTGATGGCATCAGTGCTAGGCTCCTCAAGTCCTGTGCAGACCAGCTATGTGGGATAGTGGAGTTCATCTTCATCTTCACTATGAGTCTGAAACTTGGGGAGAGTGTCACAGCTGTGGAAAACATCCTGCATGGTTCCGGTGCCAAAGACACCACACCCCAAGGACTTCAACAGCTACAGGCCAGTGGCTCTGACATCCCACCTGATGAAGACACTGGAGAGGCTCGTCCTTGTGCATCTCCGTCACCTGGTGAGCCCATCATTGGACCCACTCCAGTTTGCATACCAGCCTGGCATTGGGGTGAACGATGCAGTCATCTTCCTCCTGCACAGGGCCCTCTCTCACATGGACAAGCCTGGGAGCACTGTGAGAATCATTTTGATTTTTCCAGTGCTTTCAACACTATACAGCCTGCGCTTCTGAGAGACAAGCTGGAACCCACAGGGGTGGACCAGCACCTTGCATCCTGGATGCTGGACTACTTTACCAACCGTCCACAGTATGTGAGGGCTCAGAACTGTGTGTCTGACATGGTAGCCTGCAGTACAGGGGCCTGGCTCCATTTCTCTTCACATTCTATACTGCAGACTTCAGACACAGCGGGCTGTCACCTGCAGAAGTTCTATGATGACTCTGCAATCATTGGCCTCATCACTGGGGAGGATGACGCAGAGTACAGAGAACTGATCCAGGACTTTATAGTCTGGTGCCAGCGGAACTGCCTCCAGATAAATGGCAGCAAGACCAAAGAACTAGTGGTGGACTTTTGCAGACACAGACACTCCCCCCGACACCTGTGAACATCCAGGGAATGGTCATTAAGATAGTGGACCCATATAAGTACCTCAATAATATAATGGACTGGACAGACAACTCCACTGCATTCTACAACAAAGGACAGAGCAGACTGTACCTGCTGAGGAGACTTAGGTCTTTTGGAGTGCAGGGAGCACTTCTCAAGACTTTTTTTGACTCTGTGGTGGCGTCTGCCATCTTTTATGGAGTTGTCTGTTGGGGCAGTGGCATCTCTGCTGTAGACAGGGAGAGACTGGATAAAATCATAAGGAGGGCCAGCTCTGTCGTGGGATGCACTCTTGACCCAGTGCAGGTGGTGGGAGAAAGGATGATGATGGCCAAGCTATCACGTATGCTGGAGAATGACTCCCATCCCATGCATGAGACTCTAGTGGCACTGGGCAGCTCCTTTAGTGACAGGTTGCTCCACCCCAAGTGTGTGAAGGAGCGGTATCGCAGGTATCGCCTTCCTCCCTGCTGCTGTGAGACTGTACAACCAGCAGTGCTCCCAGCAGACCCCACCACTTAACTGGACAATAAATCTCTGGTACTAAATTGGACAATAAATCATTCATGGGAACAGTGCAATAATGCAGTTTGGTCACTTTAATACTGTTGTGTGTTTGTGTTTTTGTGCATTCTTGGTGTGTCTCTCTTTTATATTTAAATAAATATTTTTTTTATTTTTTATATCTTTATATCTGCTGCTGTAACAATGCAAATTTCCCCATTGGGGGACGAATAAAGGATTATCTTATCTTATCTTAGATCACTTGGTCCATATACCCCATGCAGAAGGGTGGCATCCTGCCGCCCCATGAGCAGCAAGTTAAGCATGATTGAGTCGGGATCTGCGATATCCGAGGATGCATATGCCAAGGGTTTGAGTTGATAATGCCCTTGACTTCGATAAATAAAGTCCTTGGCACCTCTTCAGGAAGTATCATGTCTTTTAGGTAGGTATCAGGAAGGTATCATGAACGTCTTTTAGGACTACTTGGAAGGTATCAGGAAGGTCTTTTAGGACTACTTGGAGGGAGGCCTTAGTGGATTTTATTTCTCTTTCCCATGCTCAAACAAAGTGAGGAGCATGTGATGGGTTGTATTTGAAGTCAATACTTGTCTTGTTAGGTGTTCTTGCACACAGTATCTTAACACAGCACAACAGGGAAACAAAGGACCCAAATGAATCTGAATCTGAAGACATGTTGATTGAGGCCAGGTCTCTGAGAAAAAAAAACTTACTTAAACCATACCAAGAAGAACTTACAGTAGCGTTTCTTAATGCTGCTCCTGGGGATCCACAATATCCACACAATGTTTCTTGGTGCTACCTTGTGGAATTTGGTTATCTGGCACACTAGCTAAGCTAACTTTGCCCATTGCAGTAACTTGCAAAAGCAAGATACTTATTTGAACTATCTTTCTATAATCAAGAAAAAACTCCCAATGTTCTCTCATAAAACAAAAAGCAACAACTATCTTGCAATAAAATACTGGAAATAGGTAAATGTTGTAAATATTTCCAATTATTGCCTCCTAGATCATGTCCTTGTCTCCCTTCTGCGTGATGACCCATGGTGGTCACTATATCCAGCGCACGGGACAGAGATGCTCAGAGTCATTGAAAATCTTGTGGGGGAAAAAATAGGAGGATATTTCATATTAAAAACAATTTTGTACATATTATGTCACCAAACAGAGTTTTCCAGGCCAGGTGTTTAAATTTGGCTAAACAAAATGACGGATTTAAAAAAAATATATATTTTTAAAGGCAATGCATTTTTCAAATAGAAGATAATTCAATTCAATTCAGTTTATTTGTATAGCGCTTTTTACAATGTCATTGTCTCAAAGCAGCTTTACACAAACAAAAAAGTAAGATGAAGTGTGAGAGTGTGTCTGAAGAGCAAGCCGAGGCGACGGTGGCAAGGAAAAACTCCCTGAGATGGAGATAGGAAGAAACCTTGAGAGGAACCAGACTCAACAGAGAACC
>CM040983.1:26921221-26943676 GCA_022985145.1 Pangasius djambal | reverse complement strand
TGTCATGTGCTCCACTGTCTGTGTGTCATGTTCTGATTGGTTAGTTTTGTCATGTGTTCTCCTTGCCCCGGTTTAAAAGTCACTCACACCTGTTCCTAGTTTGCTGTTGATTGTTTGGTGTTTCGTGTTTCCTAGTTTCCGTGTTGCCTAGTTTTCTGTGTTTGGACCCTTGGACTGTTTTCCTTGTTTTTGATTGTTTGCCGCCTGCCCTGACCATTGCCCGTGTTTTGGATTACTCTTTTGCCTTTACCTCAGATTATACTGTTTGCTGGTGCTCGACCCTGCCTGTTTTGACCACGATTGGAATAAAGCCTTGCGTTTGGATCCCCAACTCCGTTGTCCTAAGTCTACACGTTACAACAATAACACAGCTGTAACCACACTAACGTGGCTGTAACTACAATTATGCAGCTGCACTAATGCAGCTGTAACTACACTAACACACTAACATAGCTGTAACTACATTAACTCAGCTGTAACTAATTCAGCTGGAACTACACTAATGCAGCTGCACTAACACAGCTGGAACTACATTAATGCACCTGTGAAAAAGCCCGAATTTAAATCTAGCGTTCCAGCTTATATTACTGCTGTGCTGCATGGCTCTGTTGAGATCACACTAACACACTTTTAAAACCTGTTGTGCTCCCTCCTTTCTCACTAACACAGCTGAAACATGTACAAATTACATCTGTTCCTTTACATCTGTACCATATGGCACTCTGCTCTTTTTCTTCTTTGGGAGCTATAAAAGATATCAGGGTGGAGGTGTGGTTGCTCAAGTCACCTTACCCTGAGCCAGATTACTAGTTCTCAATCACTTATAGAGCTAGCCATTACCCACACATCTTCTCAGTCACTCAGTCAGTGTATAAGCCATCCTAAAGCTGTCTGGGGGTTGGAGTTGTTTCCCTTACTTCTTTCTAGCCTCTCCTATGGAGAGGAGAGTTGTGGTGTCCCCAAAGAAAGAGTCAATGCAAGCAATGAGGAATGGTAGAAGAATTACTAGCCAGGGATGTGGCTGTACCAAAGAAAAAAAGAACTTTCTTTCTTTCTTTTTTTCAACATTTTGAAAAGGTGCACCGTTCCTGGAGATAATGGAATACCAGGTCAATGCGTGGAGTGAACGGAGCAAGCCCCTCTTCCAGCTCCCTGCTCTAAAAATCTGTTTAATATAGAGTCCTTGAATGGAGGACATATCATTTAGGTTTAGCAATGGGCTATAGTTTTTATTAAAACCTGTTGTGCTCCCTCCTTTCTCACTAACACAGCTGAAACATTTACAAATTATATCTGTTCCTTTTTTTTTTTTAAGTATCTCTGTTCTTTTTCTTCTTTGGGAGCTATAAAAGATATCTGGGTGGAGGTGTGGTTGCTCAAGTCACCTTACCCTGAGCCATATTACTAGTTCCCAATCACTTATAGAGCTAGCCATTACCCACCCACTTTCTCAGTCACTCAGTCAGTGTTAAAGGTATCCTAAAGCTGTCTGTGGGGGTGGAGTTGTTTCCCTTACTTCTTTCTAGCCTCTCCTATGGAGAGGAGAGTTGTGGTGTCCCCAAAGAAAGAGCCAATGCAAACAATGAGGAATGGCAGAAGAATTACTAGCCGGGGATGTGGCTGTACCAAAGAAAAAAAGAACTTTTCTTAGTTCTTTCTTTCAACATTTTGAAAAGGTGCACCGTTCATGGAGATAATGGAATACCAGGTCAATGCGTGGAGTGAACGGAGCAAGCCCCTCTTCCAGCTCCCTGCTCTAAAAATCTGTTTAATATAGAGTCCTTGAATGGAGGACATATCATTTAGGTTTAGCAATGGGCTATAGTTTGTATTAAAACCTGTTATGCTCCCTCCTTTCTCACTAACACAGCTGAAACATTTACAAATTACATCTGTTCCTGTTTTTTTTTTTTTTAAGTACCATGGCACTCTGCTTGTTGTGTATTACGGCTCCGGTATTCATTTACTACATTACCCATAATGCACGTGCGGTGCACTGAAGCAGAATGTTCCGGTGTTACGTTGAATGTAAAAGAAAGAGTTATGAGTAAACAGAAGTTACGCTACGTCTCTGTGTGTGTGTCGTTTGCTTGGAATAAGTGTTTATACCCCTTTCAAGACACAATATATTGGCGACGAGGATTTCGTGACTCTCAGCACGTTGTAAAAAGGCAGAAGTGAAACGGCTTCTTGGTGAAATCGCTAAAGGAAAAGTAAAACAAATAAGCTGGAGCTAACGGCTAACCCAGATAAGTGACTGAATTTAATGAAAAACGAGAGTAACGACACAAAATGGCAGCAGTCTTCGGCAACATGGGCTCTTTTGATGAATGCATTGAGCAGTGGAACTCTTATACAGAACGATTTGTGTATTTTGTTAAAGCATATGCTATTGCTGAAGAGAAAGTTGTACCCATTTTTCTGAGTGTGATGGGTCCAAAGACATTCACTCTACTGCGTAACCTCCTGCAGCCAGAAAAACCGGGAGAGAAGATAATATAGGCAAATAGTGGACACCTTAAAAGCACACTTCTCTCCAAAACCCTTAGTAATTGCGGAGAGGTTTCGTTTTCACCGGCGCAATCAGCTCGAAGGGGAAACTGTAACAATGTTTGTAGCAGTTTTAAAAAAGTTAGCTGAATATTGTGAATGCGGTGACGCTCTAAATGACACACTACGGGGCAGATTAGTGTGTGGACTCCGCAGCGAGGGCATCCAGAAAAGGCTCTCAACCGAGAGCAGTCTATCACTGCAGAGCGCGATTGAGATCAGCGTGTCAATGGAGCTGCCTGCTAAGGAAGCTCAACAGCTGGGTTCGAGCGGTAAAGTGTATAAATTGGAGACGACACAAGCAGACAACAAAGGCTCATGTTTTCGTTGTGGCAAGACGGGACACTCACCTACCACATGCTGGTTTAAAGACATGGAGTGTCGCTGCTGTAAAGAAAAGGGACACATAGGGTGTGCATATAGAAATAAAACAAGAAAAGAAAAGACACCGCAGAAAACAGGATTCAGAAGGAAGCAAAACAAACATGTATTCGCAGTGGGCGAGAAAAAAAGGGAAACCACGGACACATCTGACGAGGAACTCCCTTTACATGTGCTTACTGTTGCAGGTGGAACAAAGTCGTACAAGGTCACTGTGTTGCTGGCGGGACAACCACTGAAAATGGAGATCGACACTGGTGCTGCCATGTCGCTGGTGTCGAATGTGGTATATAGCGAAATACTGAACCACCTGCCACTCAAATCACCCAACATGACTCTAAAAACTTACACTGGGGAAGCAGTGACAATGAAAGGATTCACCCAGGTAACAGTTGAGCTGAATGGACAAATTAAAAAGCTGCCATTGTACGTAGTTCAGGGCGACTACCCCTCCCTGATGGGACTTTCCAAAAACACTGAACCTAGAAAGTATCCTGCAGAAACACAATGAAGTTTTCAAGCCGGGTTTAGGCAGCATGAAAGGAATTCAGGTGAAACTAACTGTGGGGCCGGAAAGCCAGCCAAAATTTTTAAAGGCCCGACCCTTACCATATGCACTCAAACCCAAGGTAGAGGTGAGCTTGGCGGATCTTGTGAAGGATGGTGTGCTGGAACCAGTCAGTGTGAGTAAGTGGGCTACTCCCATTGTTCCAGTCTTAAAGAAGGATGGAGGCATCAGAATTTGTGGGGACTTCAAAGTAACTGTGAACCCAGTGTTGTCTGTCGATCAGTACCCCCTGCCTCACATAAATGATCTCTTCACTGGACTGACAGAAGGGCAAAAATTCAGTAAAATTGACTTAAACCAAGCATATCTTCAGATGCATGTTGGAGAACAGTCCAGAGAACTTCTCACAATCACCACACACAAGGGCCTATTTCTGTATAAACGCTTACCATTTGGAATCACGTTGGCTCCATCCCTTTTCCAGAGAGCGATGGATCAAATCCTAGCTGGGCTTCCAGGAGTGGTGTGTTACCTAGACAACATCCTTGTGACTGGTGTCGATGACAAATCTCACTTACAACACCTGGATGCCACCCTGGAGAGATTGAAAGAGTATGGGCTTAAAGTGCGAAGGGACAAGTGTGAGTTTTTCCAGTCATCAGTTGAATACTTAGGCCATGTAGTTGATGCCTCTGGTCTGCATACGTCCCCATCAAAGGTTAAAGCTGTGGTCGATGCGCCAGTGCCCAAGAATGTCAGCCAGCTGCGATCGTTTCTTGGCTTGCTTAATTACTACGGGAGGTTCATTCCAAACATTGCTACCCTGCTGAAACCCCTGCATAAGTTGTTGTGTCATGGAAATAATTAGAGGTGGACCTCCGAATGTCAAGTGACATTTGAAAGAGCAAAAGAGACACTGTTAAAGTCAAATGCCCTCACACATTTTGACCCTGCTCTCCCCATTCAGTTGGCCTGCGATGCGTCGCCATATGGTGTGGGAGCTGTCTTGTCCCGCATCATGCCAAATGGTCAAGAGAAGCCGATCACACTTGCTTCTAGAAGTCTGAGTAAAGCCGAAACAAACTATGCTCAGATAGAGCGAGAAACGTTGAGCATTTTGTTTGGAGTGCGTAAGTTTTATCAGTACATCTTTGGAAGGAAACTTACATTGCTGACAGATCATCGCCCACTCAAAGCAATCTTTGGCCCACACCATGGCATTCCGTCACTGGCTGCTTGTAGAATGCAAAGATGGGCTTTGCTGCTTACACTTATGACATCAAATACCGAAAGTCAGAACTGCATGGGAACACGGACAGCCTTTCACGACTACCCCTCTCTGACGAAGTAAAAGAAGAATGTGTGGCCGACATTTTCTACTTCAGTCAAGTCGAAAGAGCTCCAGTGACCGCCGCACAGGTGCGCAAGGGCACGCGCAATGACCTGGTCCTATCGAAGGTCATGGACTGTGTCATGTCAGGTAAAAGTGAGTGATGACCGGGAGCTGCAACCATACATCTCCCGACGTCATGAACTTTCAGTGCAGTCAGGTTGTTTGCTGTGGGAAGGAGAGTGATTATTCCATCGGCTCAGCGCAAATTGGTGCTGAAACAGCTAGATGCGGGACACTGTGGAATGGTCCGCACGAAAGAGATCACCAGGAGTTATTTCTGGTGGCTAGGAGTGGATGGCCAAATCGAGGAAAAGGCAAGAACATGTACATCATGCCAGAGCATACGCAATGTTCCACAATTGGCCCCGCTGCACCCATGGGAATATCCTGAGAAACCATGGCATCGTGTTCACGCGGATTTTGCAGGCCCAGTCGAGGACAAGATGTTGCTGGTTGTCATTGACACACACAGTAAGTGGCCTGAGGTTGCTATCATGAAGTCTACTTCAGCTGAAAAGACAATTGAGAAGCTGGGAGAAATCTTCAGCAGATTTGGACCACCAGTACAGTTTGTCTCGGACAACGGCCCCCAATTTACCTCTCATGAGATGGCCATGTTCCTTCAGGCAAACGGGGTACAACACATCATGTCTTCACCATATCACCCTCCAACGAATGGGTTAGCAGAAAGGTTTGTTCAGACCATGAAACGTGCTTTGAAAGCTTCACTTGGACAGGGCACCTTTCATCAACGCCTTCAGAGCTTCTTGCTGTGCTATCGCAGTACTCCACATGCAACTACCAAAGTGTCCCCCGCTCATCTGTTGTTTAATAGAGAACTGAGGACAAGCTTCGAGCTGCTTAAACCAGCAACCCTCAGAGAAACTGTCCTACAGCAACAGAAGAATCAGGTACAGCGACGAAAACTGCGAGCTAAAGACAGAATCTTCTCAACAGGCTCACTGGCCCGAAACTACGGCCCTGGTCCAAAATGGATACCAGCTACGGTGGAAGCACAGACAGGCCCTGTGTCGTATAGAGTCAAAACTGCTGGAAATCTTTCCTGGAGGAGATACACTGACCAGCTGCTTCGTGGAGTCAACACATGCATGGATCTTCCTGAAGTCACGGACGTCACTGACCAAATAAGTCAGCCTTGAGCTATAAAAGATACCTGGGCGGAGGTGTGGTTGCTCAAGTCACCTTACCCTGAGCCAGATGACTAGTTCCCAATCACTTATAGAGATAGCCATGATCGACCCATCCACTCACTCAGTCAGTCAGTCAGGGTTTAAGCAATGGGCTATAGTTTGTTTTAAAACCTATTATTCTTCCTCCTTTCTCACTAAGCACAGCTGAAACATTTACAAATTACATCTGTTTGTTTTTTTTATGTACCATATGGCACTGTGCTCTTTTTTCTTCTGTGGGAGCTATAAAAGATATCAGGGTGGGGGTGGCGGTGGGGGTGGGTTTGCTCCAGTCACCTTACACTGAGCCAGATTACTAGTTCCCAATCACTTATAGAGATAGCCATCACCCACCCACTCAGTCAGTGTTTAAGTCATCCTAAAGCTGTCTGTGGGGTTGGAGTTGCTTCCCTTACTTCTTTCTAGCCATTCCTATGGTTGTGGTCTTTGTGAAAGAAGAGAAAAAAAAACAACTTCTTTCTTTCAACATTTTGAGAAGGTGCATCATTCCTAGAAGTACTGTAATACCAGGTTGATGTGTGGAGTGGATGGAGCAAGCCCCTCTTTCAGCTCTAAAAATCCATTTAATATAGAGTTCTGGAATATAGAACGTATCAGACATTGAATAGACAAGAACAAATACGACACCACTGTTGCAGCATCTTAGACAGTTTTGCCTTAATAGCGTTTTCAGCGACTTAAGCGCACACTGGTGTTAGCACATAGGAGGTTGTTAAGAAAACTGCGTTATTCCATGTTTGATTAATAATGACTTTCTAAACATTATTTTGCACAATGTTCTGTTTTTCAAACTTTATTACAGATTTATGCATTTGAATGTTAACAATCATATTTCGTATGATTTTTCAACAAAAACATGTAAATAATGTCAATGAAAATTACTTTTAATCTCCCTGAAGTTGGCACCCCATAGAATTAATCACCAAAAGTATTCCATTTGTTTGTGCTAAGTTTGTGCTGACTGGTGCTGCAAAAACAAACGTTTGTGCTAGTTTGGTGTTTGAAATATTAAACATATATTTTTTTTGGCTGTGTGACGTCACTCTCCAAACAGAGTCGCTCAAATCATGCCAAATGGGTGCCGTTCATTTGTGCTTGGTTTGTGCCATTAAATCAATCACTGTAACTATTTCCCTTCCTTAGATATAGCAAGAATGTTTTTGGTAGCGGTGAAGTCACTCTCCCCTAATGCCATCTAAATCTTTTCAAACTGGTGCCGATCGTTTGTGCTCGATTTGTGCCTATTTGTACCGTTAAAAACACCTGCATCTATTGATCCATTCTTAAATAACATCTTCAATAATAATAATAATAAATAACATCAAGAGTAATAAATTCTTAAATAACAAAAACATCTTTTTAAGAACAGCTGCCTCACTTTCCACCCCACGTAAACTAAATCGTTCCGAAAAGGTGAAGTTCGTTTGTGCCGGATTGTGCCTTTGCAGTGAACTTTGGATCTATTTCCCTGCCTTTTTGCTCGATTTGTGCTGTTTTGTGCCGTAGAAAGAAACATCATAACTTATTCCCTTCCTTAGACATTACAAAATCTCTGGCAGAGCGGTGACTTCACACAAGCCATTCTCGTCCAAAAACCTCTCTCTCTCTGTGCTCGCGCGTGTATCATTTGTTTGAAAATTCATATTGTGTGTATCACTGTGTTTGAAACCTTTCTTAGCATGTCGGAACATGCTCTTTGTTTGTTTGTGCTCTTGTTCGTCGCGTATTTAATCTCCTTATCATTGTTTTTTGGATTTTATTTAAGTAGTAGCCTGACTTTGCCTCAGGGAATAGATTAGGTTACTGCATTATAACAAATATTTGCTCGAGTAATAGTATGGAACATGATTAAAGTGTGTATTGTGTGTATTGCGGATGATGAAATAATCGGAGCATAAACAGTTCTGCAAGATATAAGGTAAAATACAGTTACAGCATTTTGTCTTTCTCTGAGGAAGTTGCATAACCAGTAAAGCAAGGAAATGTGAGGTGTGTTTCATTTTGTTTAAAATATTTTTAAAGCAATAAGCAGATTGCTTATTACTGTACATAGGCTGCTACTCTTATGTTTACACTATTTCAGCTACTTATATCGTACTCTTGTAATATTTGCACTATTGTCACTAGGTCACTTCTAAACAGAACTGCGTACTGGTCGGCGTTGTAGTCATTGTACTGTCTTGTTCTGTCTTGTGCTGTCTGCACTTTATGTATAAATTATGTAGTCCCTGTAGTTCTGTGTTGTTCTGTGTCGTCTTGGTCACCTTGGTCCTGGAGAAACGTTGTTTCGTTTCACTATGTACTTGTATATGGCTGGAATGACAATAAACTCCACTTGAACTTGAGATAAGTTGTTTTAGTTACCTGCCTGCTTCACTAATTAGTGTGCTGTTTTGTTGTTCTTAGGTTGTTTAACCTGGTCTCTCCACTTTAGCCATTTGAAAAGTGAACAAAAACCCTTCTAAACCCAGCCATAGATCATATTAGCAGACCAGTTAAAGGAATAGTTCACCCAACAATGAAAATTCTGTCATCATATACTAGCCAACATGTCCGTTAAAATCTTTGAGTTTCTTTGTTCCCAGGAACATAAAAGAAGATATTTTGTAGAATATTTGTCCATGCAGCTGAAGTTATATAGGGGTCGAAAATCGATCTCTGTTTTGGTCACCACTGACTTTCATTATGTATGGGAAAAAAAAAACATTCTTCAATATATCTTATTTTGTGTTCCTGGGAACAAAAAAAAGCTTAGGGATTTTAGGGTGACATAAGGACAAGTATATAATGACAGAATATTCATTGTTGGGTGAACTATTTCTTTAAGACCAACAAACCACCTTGGTTAAAAAAAGTTTTTTTTTTTTCTCAGCAGGGTAACCATCTGAAATATTGTCAAATAATATTGCTTGGTTATGTATATGTAAATTCCAACACATTTAACCATATTGACAGTATTAAAGATTGATACAAGCAGAATACAGCATGCAGCTTTTAAGCATGGAACAAAGAACAGAAATTTCTCAAAGCTTGTGTATCCTTTCAAATGCACAGATGAAAAATGTACAAATAAAAGAACAATTACTGTGGAGAATGTACAAATTAATTTTCAAAGAACCATGGAAGTGGTTAAACTGGTATAATGTCAATAAAAGAACAAATCAACTAGAAAAAATAATTCTCTTGACTGTTAGAGATATGTAAAAATGAAGAGATCTATGTACAAATAACCATGTTTTATGTCTTTAAATTCAGTCTCAACATTTGCAGTGCTTGCTATGTTGTGTATACTTTTGAAGTGTCGAACCATCACAGCTGTCCACAGAGGCAGGCATTCTTATGATATTTGAGACAAGCTCTGGAAGGAAGTGTAGATTGTCTCCGTCACCATGATGAGCCGCAATCATCTGACTTTCTTCACAGATTTCTGTGACCCATGTTTTCATATCTGTGTTGAGTGTCTCCTCAATTCCAGTCAACTCTATCACCATCTTTAGTGACACACGGCAAGACCCCTTCTGCAATTCATCTCTTCAGCTGTGCTTTGCATTTTTCCAAGACAACAGGTATTACTTGTCATCATTCCCTTCTGAAGGCAAAAACTGCAACTGAATTAATGAGCTTCCTTGCATCTTCCAGTGAATCAGATTGTAAAATTCGTGCCAATGCCTTGATGTAGAATTCTCTTATTCTGTTTTGTCTTTGTCTTAAGCATTCCCACCAGCTAATGAGCTTGATGCAGTGTGCAACGTCTACTCTGATGACGCAAGGTGGTAGCTTTGAATTTTTGGGCTCTTTGTCAGCACTCCAAACCACTGATTGACATATGTTTTCAAGTCTAGGTAAGGAGTGAAGGCCCTTAATCAATGCTCCAAGCAAAGCCAAGGAGAAATCACAGATTGCCTCTTTGGGCACAGCAGCAACTGCTCGTTGCCATTCAGTGAGCCAGTTTGCAATAGAATTGATGGTGTGGTTTACTGATAACATTTGCACTACTTGAACATGATCTCCTTGTGAACACAAAACTCCTTGGTACAGGAAACCATGCCCATAATAGCCACAGGGTCTTCTCAGTCTTTTCACAACTGTAACTGTTGCATTAAAACTCACAACAGAGTACTTGGATTTCATTTGATAAACTTGTTTATGATATCGTCTAGTAATGGCAAAAAAAAAACTATCAAGGCCTATGCCATGAATGCTTCCATTGTGGGGAACACTGTTTTTTAGTAGATGCAATGATATGATTGTGTTTTTGTCTCCAAGGTCTTTGTCAATCAAATCTCATTTGGCTTGTCTTAAACTTGCCAGATTTGGTAGGTGACTAGGCTCTGGGTCACCAACATCCATCATGTTGTAAGCCTCAGGTGCTCGCCATACGTATGCTGATTTTCGTCCTTCCCAGACTTCTTTAGACACACATTTTCTTAGATCCCCTGATAACTTGAGTTTTGCTTTGCCAGTATGGAGACTGCCCTCAACATTGCAGATCATGCATTTAAGCACAACTTGTTCTTCAGCCGCTGGTATATTCTCAATACTCTGTGCAGTGCCCAATTTTGTCTATACAGTGAGATGCAACATTTGGAAAAAATTTTTGCTCTCCTGAATCTAAGAGTGCATGAGGTCTTGATATTTTTACATATCTCTTCATTCAGAATAAGAGTCCATACACCACATTTCAGGATGGTGTATTCTCTTTTACATGTCTTGAGTGATTTGTTGCTGTAAACGACTTTTTTTTCCATAGCACTGACGTTGTTGATTTGTGTCTGACTTTGACACTGGTGAATGATAATGTATTGAGCTTTTGGATGTTTATCTTGGATATTTGTGTCATTTTGGCATAGCTCAAGGATTCGCCATATATTGTGCCTGGTTGTCTTATAAAAGTATAAAGGTTTTTTGGTGCAACTTTGGTGTTTAGTTGTCAGCTTAAATCAACCCACACCTTTTCTGAGGGAACTAGTTCTGTTCTGTAATAATCTAGTCCTTTGCAGCACGTAAGACTTTGATAATGTAATCATTTCCACAGGTTGGTCTCCTTGTCATCCGATCAAAACAGGAATTTATTTTATTGTAATCCCTGGGCCAAATGTAGTAACTCATCACTGATTGTAACTTTCTTACATGTAAAAGAATTGTGAATTACTGAGATGCAGTATAAGTGAATGGTGACTGAGTCTGTCATTCCCTAACATTTTGCCTAGCATCTTCTTGTGTTCCATGAAGGAAAGTTACATTCATGTAACATCAAGCCAAATGTCCCATGGGTCTTTTTTTAATACTTTCTGCCACCACCATCATCTGTTTAGCAGCCGTATTGGCCACCAGAGTTCTAAAAGTAGGTAGAGCACATCAAAACAACAACCCACCAACAACTACAACTACGACAACCATTATTTCCAATTTAGTTAACAAAGCTCCCCATTTTCCTAAGTTTAGTTCAAACCAGTTCCATGCATTGGCATCTCTGCCCGTGTTCTCAGTCACTTTTTGTCTGAGATTTTTTAGTTTGTTCATGGCTTCAGCAAAAGTTACTTCTGTAAAAACTTACTGTTTCTATAATTACCCCAGCTTGCTGATTTAATAAGACCAACATCAGTATCATGTTGTGACCACAGTACCCCTGGAACCTGTGTCTCCATTTGATGTACTAAATCATCTGTTCTAGACTCTGTGCCTTCAATTTTTCTGTGCCTGGTACTTGTGATGCACAGCTGAGTACCCCTATCTGTGGGAGTGCTGTTATTGGTGTGGCACAGAGAATTCTAATATATGATTTATCAGTAGAATGGAAAAATTAAAGGGTGCTCCGTGGCATTCCATTCAATCTGTTCTGCTCTTTTCATCATGGGTCCCAGGTCTTTTGATTCTTTACCTACATACAAAGTGATGTGTGAGACAGTGTCAGGTACTTGAAACTATTTTTGATATAAATATTGAGACATCAATGGTATCTTCATGTGCTCTTTTAGCCATTTTTTCTGTCTAACTGTGTGTCATAGTGCAATGTACAATGAAAGTTGGATTTTGGCCATTGTGCACCCGGGATCTGTACCTCTATGTATTTTTGCCATTTGTTCACACTTAACACTGTAATGTACTTTCTACCTCTCCTATCCAATATACATTTGCTTTTTTTGTCCCAATTTACATAATGCATATCTCCCTAACAAATTAATAGGAGTTTGCTCAGACACCAAAATGAGCAATGTTACACTCTTGTTTGGGGTATGCAAACATACTGGAGCAGGCACAGGAATTAGCTGCATCTGTCCTGAAAATCCTACTGTCTTTGAAAATTTACAAGACAAGGGGAGGTGAGAGGCATAATTTGACTTAATAAGACTTACCCATGTGTAAGTGTCTCCAGTGTCTACCATCATAGGAGTACGTTTTCCTCCTATATTAACCTGCAGCATAGGTCCTTGATCAGCATCAGTTGTTAAGTTGTTCAGAACCTGACCCTCCCCTGTAGGATTCTATGGGCATCCCTAGTACCCCTGGTTTGGCCCAATCCATGGGTTTACTGGGCCTTGTGGAGGCTCTCGTTAGGGCTGGACCCAGTTCCCCTCCCCTCTACCCGTGGGAGGCCATTGCCATGGATTGATAAAGCAATCTTTTTTTATATGTCCACATTGAACACAACCCCAACACACACCTCTGCTTCTCTGACACCTTTGTCTGTTCCAGCCCCGAGGGTTTAGTCTTTGTGTATAAACATTTAATGACTGGCATTGGGGTTTGCTGAGGGTTTGGCATAACAGCTGGTGGAGCTGATTGGGCAGGAGGAACAGGATCACCAATGAAGATTCTGCTTTCTATATTTCTTTGGTTTTAACTGGTGCCTGGGTTCTTTTCTTTGCTTTGCTTGTTAACACTTCACACTGGAGTTGAGCTAGTTTTCATTGCATGTCTCTCTCTTGCCCTCTGAGTTTCTGTTCATTTTTCCTGAAATGCTCTACTGCATGAGCTACATGGTCACAGAATTCCCTGTGTGTTTTAGAGTTCAGACCGACCATTTGTTCAAGCTTGCTTTTTACTGCTGGAGGCATGGTATCTGTCACAGCATTTCTGAACAATGTGGTCATTAGGGGATCACCTTCCGGATCTCTTTCAGTCTCCTCCACCTTTTAAATTGTGCACATAAGTGGTTGGATTCTCTGTTTCCCCCAACTGCTCTCCTTTTAGAGATTTAGGGTCCACTTGGGCTGGGTACTCATTTCTTAGCACCCGCCACAGAGCTGGTCGACTTGGATCAAAAGTAGTTCCATCCATCTGTGGAGTGCCCACGGCCCTTCTCATGTTTGCTGCTGTAAGAATTTCTTCCATCTTGGAATCTCCCATGATTTTTGCCAATAATGCTTTTATGTCTCCTACTGCAAGTAATTTACCAGCAGTGTCATCCTCAAAAATTTTTATCCATTTATTTGCTCCACAATGGATGTCTGGGAGACGTGAGACCAGTCCATCGAGATCCTGTGTGGCCCAGGGCCCAGGGCCCAGGGCCTTGTGTTCCCTTAATTAATATTGGCAATTCCCCTTCCCATAGTTCTGGCTGTTGGAGCTGCTCCCTTGCTCTCAGGCACCTTTCTCCCTCACCCCTGGTCCATAAAGGAGTTCCCTCTTCTTCTTCCATGTCTTCAAATTATAACTGTCTGCCTAACACTCTCTTCTGTTCCCTTTTTAATGGGTATCTATCCCTCACTGCTGACTGTCTGCTTGTTTCCTTTTCAACTATCTAAGACACTCTTCTGTTTCTTTTAACTGCTCATCTATTTTATCTATCTCTTCATGTATTTCTTCACCTATACTCTGCCTGAGTCTTTCCTGTACTTCTTCTACATCCCTTGTTTCCTGTTTCTCTAATTCAACTTCTGCTTCCGGTGAGAGTACGCTGTGCGGGTTTTTGCTACCGCTTCTTGCTGGAACTTTTCTTTTGTTTGTTTGTTCTCTTTGTGTTTCATGTCTATCGTTCCATCTCCTCTCCTGCTCTTCCGGATACCTGACTTTACTGGATTATAGTTTGGACTTTACTGTTGTCATTTTCCGTGGATTATAACTGATTGGATAACCCGTACTCATCGCTGGCTCTTCATCCAAATCGCACCACTCTGCTGTTGTCTGTCGATCTTCGCGCTCCATTGGGCCTTCTACATAGCTGGCGGGTGAGTCTCCACTCCCTCGTTTTTCTATCGTGGACAGTATTTTGAATGGTGGGGTACCCCCTGCCATCTAATTTGACTGATAAGGTCTCCATACTGTGTTGATCGTGCTGTATCAGCCATGTGAGTGTTGCGGCTCTCTTGTGTACTATTGCAAGAGTAGTGTGTTCTCCAATCGCCAGTGATGTGCCTTCTCATCTAACCATGACTATCATCACTCGCAACGTTCCAGTGCCTGCTCTGCTTAGAGTTATAACACTGGGCTTATTATTCAGCTGTGTTGTTGATATGGTGCTCAACTACTCGCTATCTCAACTGCGTAGCCTGAAATTGCACCCTCGTCTCGACGCAACTACATACAGGCTCTGCAAAGGAGCTTGGGATTGGGATTACATTCATCGTTCCTGTCGCCACCACTTCTCATCGCACTGCCTGAAATCCTCATCTATTCCATCTATCTAGTCTAACCGCTCGGATATACACTACTCTATGCTGTTGGCTAACCACCATGGAATAAATCTTACCTCATTATTTACTGTATCCTCTGCTCCGTCTCTGACTGATCTACACATACGCAATGATTGCGCGTTACATCCTGTATTAGCGCTGTTTAACTGTCGCTCACTCACGAATAAGGCTACTGTGCTTTCCACGTTACTAACTGAGAAAGACCTAGACTTTCTGCTGCTTACTGAAACATGGCAAATTCCTAATGACTATTTCCACCTAAATCTCCTCACTCCCTCTGGATACAGCTACCTGGCCAAACCTTGTTTGACATCTAGGGGTGGTGGTCTGGCTGCTGTCTACCGTAGTAACAATGCCATCGACTTTCATGTGACTTCAACATTTGAATATCTAGTTCTCAAAATCTCTGGTACATCTCCCATGATTGTAATTCTCTTGTATCGTCCACCTAAATCAATGTCTAATTTTTTCACTGAACTGCATGAACTATTAACCCTTTCCTGTGCAATGCCGTCTTCTGTTATCTTACTTGGTGATGTCAACATACATGTTAATATTGATTGTGCAGATTCCCGCGAACTTATGTCAGTTTTTGAATGTTTCAATCTCGTACAGCATATTGACTTTCCTACACATTTAAAAGGTCACACACTTGATTTGGTTTGTACTACTGGTCTACATAATGTTTCTGTGCTTGGCTCTCAGATTGGACTTTCTGATCACCTCTTCATTGAACTAAACTGTGAAATGCCTCTCCCTCGCCTTAGGGTGAAATCTACCATAACTTTCCGTAACCTCAATTCTGTTAATCCATTACGGTTTACTGAATCTGTGCAAACATATCTTTCTGACATTACTGAACACACTAGTTGGATATCCTTGCCAAATATAATTCCTCTATTTCTACTGCCCTTAACATACACGCCCCCCTTAAATGTAGACTCGTACCTTCTTCACATACACTATATTGCCAAAAGTTTTGGGACGTCTGCCTTTACATGCACATGAACTTTAATGACATCACATTCTTAATCCGTAGGGTTTAATATGGAGTTGGCCCACCCTTTACAGCTATAACAGCTTCAACTCTTCTGGAAAGGCTTTCCACAAGGTTTAGGAGTGTGTTTATGAGAATCTTTGACCATTCTTCTAGAAGCGCATTTGTGAGCTCAGGCACTGATGTTGGATGAGAAGGCCTGGCTCGCAGTCTCCGCTGTAATTCATCCCAAAGGTGTTCTATTGGGTTGAGGTCGGGACTCTGTGTAGGCCAGTCAAGTTCCTCCACACCAAACTCACTCATCCATGTCTTTATGGACCTTGCTTTGTGCATTGGTGCGCAGTCATGCTGGAACAGGAAGGGGCCATCCCCAAACTGTTCCCACAAAGTTGGGAGCATGAAATTGTCCAAAATGTCTTGGTATGTTGAAGCATTAATAGTTCCTTTCACTGGAACTAAGGGGCCAAGCCCAACCCCTGAAAAACAACCCCACACCATAATCCCCCCCTCCACCAAACTTTACACTTGGCACAATGCAGTCAGGCAAGTACCATTCTCCTGGTAACCGCCAAACCCAGACTCGTCCATCGAATTGCCAGACAGAGAAGCGTGATTCGTCACTCTAGAGAACACATCTCCACTGCTCTAGAGTCCAGTGGTGGCGTGCTTTACACCACTGCATCCGACGCTTTGCATTGCACTTGGGGATGTAAGGCTTGGATGCAGCTGCTCGGCCACAGAAACCCATTCCATGAAGCTCTCTACGCACTGTTCTTGAGCTAATCTGAAGGCTACACGAAGTTTGGAGGTCTGTAGCTATTGACTCTGCAGAAAGTTGTCGACTTCTGTGCACTGCGCACCTCAGCATGAGCTGACCCTGCTCTGTGATTTTACGTGGCCTACCACTTCATGGCTGAGTTACTGTTGTTCCCAATTGCTTCCACTTTGTTATAATACCACTAACAGTTGACCGTGGAATATTTAGTAGTGAGGAAATTTCAGGAATGTACTTATTGCACAGGTGGCAACCTATCACGGTACCACGCTGGAATTCACTGAGCTCCTGAGAGTGACCCATTCTTTCACAAATGTTTGTAGAAGCAGTCTGCATGCCTAGGTGCTTGATTTTATACACCTGTGGCCATGGAAGTGATTGGAACACCTGAATTCAATGATTTGGAGGGGTGTCCCAAAACTTTTGGCAATATAGTGTACGTCTCCCTGGTTTACCCCTGCACTTCGCAAACTGAAAACTACTGGTCGTCAACTTGAACGCCTTTACAGGAAAACTGGTTTGAATGTGCATCTTATTGCTTACAAGGACCACATTCAACGATATAAATCTGCTTTAAATACCGCACGCTCCAGTTACTATTCTGCCTTCATTACCAGTGCATCCTCCTGTCCTAAAACACTGTTTTCTGTAGTCAGTAAACTCACCAACCCTCCTGCACCTGTCATGATTAACTCAATAGACCTCTGTAAGAATAGTCATTCTTACACTTCTTCCAAAATAAAATTAATCGCATATATAATCTCTTTCCAACATTGAACTCCCCTATCCACTCACACGACTTTCCTTTTGATTTTCCACCTGGTACTTTTACTGATTTTGACCCTCCAACCCCTGCTTATATCTCTGAGTTACTTAAAAAATCTTTTTTGTCATCTTGATCCTGCTTCTACTGCTCTACTCAAAAACTCTGCCCCTGTTATTTCGTGGCCTATTTCACTTCTCATTTCTCAACTTCTCAGCACTGGTGTTGTTCCTCTTGAATTAAAAACTGCATCTGTCACACAAATGTTAAAGAAACCCGGCCTTGACCCCTCTGATATGGCCAATTACAGACCAATTTCAAATCTTCCGCTTCTCTCAAAGCTACTGGAAAATGTTGTTGCTGCTAAACTTCAGGCATATTTGTCATCTCATAACCTCTATGAATGTTTCCAGTCCGGTTTTCGCGCAGTTCACAGCACTGAGACAGCTCTTCTTAAGGTTGTCACTGACCTCCTTATGGCCACTGACTCTGGCTCCATTAGCATTTTAATTCTGTTAGATCTTTCCTCCACTTTTGACACTATCTCTCACAGTATTTTAATCTCACGACTCTCTGCTCTTGGTATTTCTGGGACTGCCCTATCTTGGTTCACTTCTTACCTGTCTGACCGTCAGCATTACATCTCTGTCCGCCAGGCTAAGTCCTCTACTGCTCCTGTCTCTCACGGTATTCCTCAGGGTTCTGTTCTTGGGCCTTTACTCTTCATCATCTATATGCTCCCTTTAGGTAACATTATCCGTCATCATGGCTTTAACTTCCATTGCTATGCAGATGACACCCAGCTCTATATCAGTTCTCAACACAACTCTCCTTTTCCCCCCAACTCCATAACAGTCTGTATTAATGATATAAATGCTTTGATGACCAGTAACTTTCTCAAACTCAACACTCAAACTCAACACAACTACTTGTTGGTTCACCAAAAAATGTTGCCCCTTTCTGTGCTGATTATGTTAACATTGCTGGGAACTTAGTTTGACCTTCCACCACCGTTAAAAACCTGGGTATAATCTTTGACTCCTCTCTCTCTTTCCTGCCTCACATTTCTTCAGTCACTAAATCTGCCTTCTTTCACCTCCGGAATATTGCTCGTTTACGTCCCTTCTTAAATATCAATGACGCTGAGACACTGGTTCATGCCTTCGTCTCTTCTCGCCTCGACTACTGTAATTCTCTTTTCTATGGTCTACCAAACACAACATTAAATAAGCTCCAATATATCCAGAACTCTGCAGCTAGGGTTCTCACGTTTTCTAAGAAATCCTCTCATATTACTCCCATCCTACACAGACTTCATTGGCTACCCGTTCATTCTCGTATTCAATACAAGATTCTCCTCATCACCTTCAAAGCACTTCATGGTCTCACCCCCCCATATATTTCTGATCTCATTCATACTTATTCTCCAGTTCGCACATTACGCTCTTCAGATACTGGTCTACTGTTAATTCCACGCCACAGGTTAGCATCGTTTGGTGGACGAGCGTTCTGTCTCTCTGCTCCGACACTCTGGAACTCTCTTCCCAAAAACATCCGTGACCTTTCTTCATTACAAGATTTCAAAACCCACCTTAAAACACATCTTTTTCTTTCTTGTTTTTCTGATCTGATTGTATGACCTGATTCATGCAATGGATTTCTTGTTATTGTCTTTTGCTCTTTGTCTGCTGTCATGCTTCCATATTGTAAAGTGACCTTGAGTGTGCAGAAAGGCGCTATATAAAATAAACTTATTATTATTATTATTATTATTATTATTATCCCTTGAATGCCTCTTTCATCTTCTTTTCTGATTTTTTGTCATTATTTTTCAACACCTTTCTTGCTAGCTTCTTACTTTTCCATAAAGACTCCCCTTCTTGCTTGAACAGTGACAAAACTTCTTTTTCTATCTCTTTTTTGTCTTCCCTCTTCTTGCTATTATCTTTTACTTTATGATTTTTGATTAACATTTCTATCTCCGTGCATAAGGACACATCAAACGATCCCTCAATTGGCCAGTTTGTGTTCATGCCTCTCCTTCTCTTTTCACACTTTTTTGAAAATCTTACTATGAGTTATTTACACAAGGGGTGTTCGTTCCCTAACAACTCGACACTTGCCACAATGAGTCTCTATAGTCTGAATTTACTTATGGAATTATGAGAGCAGTCTGTATTTAAAGTCACTAAATGTCAGTCCTTATATTGCTTATTAAATTAAACAGATATGTTTAAAGTTAACACTTATCCTATAAGCTGACACACTTAACCATAAAATATATCAGAGACAAAAATGCAACTGTATATAATGCTTAGCACTTTCAGTGCTTCCACACAGTATGTACACTCTCCCCCTTACTCTCTTTTGCTCCTCCACTAACAATTCATATCATAGAACCAAGCACTTAAGAAAACTATGCCAATTGTCCCGAAGTGGACATTCTACACAGTGTCTACTATAAGGTGCAATACATAGAGCATAAAGGCTGAGTTTAGACCCATTACACCCAGCAAAAAACTCACATGCCACCCAGTAGAGATTGCAGTTCTCTGTCTGGATCACAACTGCGAATGCCCAAATAAGCTACAAAACTATGTATTTGGGATGCTATTATATGCATCTCTTTGTTCTATGAATATCCCAAAAATCTATAGAACTTTTACTGGTGTTTTTTGTTTCCAACAGTCACAACACACACAGAAACAGCTCATATGGGAGCACTCTGATGTACACACACATGCACACTGGAATACACACTCCTTTTCCCTGGCTTGCTGATTGGCTCACACAGTCATACTGTCTCCAAAGAAACTTTGGGGCTCATCATTCTTAAATTGTCTCCTTATCTATGGAGCTCGTCATTCACTCACACTGGTCAACATGATGTAATCACGTCCATCTCTTCAGTTCACACTTACTTGACGGTCCAGGAGAGGTACGTGTCTAATATCAAGCCAAACAGAGTTTTTTTTTTTTCATGCACACTCAAACTTGTATACACACACTAAGTATCATGTAGAAAAATAAGGGGATGTGTTTTTTTGACATTGGATTCCAGGAGTGTAGCCCAACTCTCACCTCTGTTGCTCACACTCACACATACATAAACACTGTAGTTACACATGCTTGCTGCAGCGAACAATACACAAACAAAAAGCACTCAAACAAAATGACCTCAAACCCCTCTCTCTACATTATTTTTTTTTTTTTACTTCCTCTGGATCAGCCTTTTATGAGTGCTTAAACTGCCACAAGCCAACCACTCAAAACCAATATTCTAATGGCAAAAAACTCTTACATTTTTAATGCCAGGATTAAGGATCTCTCCTAGAAGCCGGCCACAGCTCAGCTCTCCTGGCTAATACACAGTCCCATCTGAGGTGCCAATTGTCGTAGCACTTAATGAAGATCGAATATCAAAGATCATGCCAGAGAGCAGGGGTGTTGAGGCCGAAAGACTTTATTGTTTCAAGAATCAAGCTGAGCAGTTCTCTGCAGAGAAAGCTGCCCAACAAGCGTCTGTGTCTCACAAGCTCATAGCACCTTGAAACTGTGTAAATAGCGTTTTGATTGCTTGCAACGCAAACTTGTGTTAGCATTAGACACTTGTTAAGAAAATATTGTTTCAATGCATTATGAATATACTTTATGAATAATGACTTTCTAAAAATTATTTTTCACTTTTTAGCACTTTATTATCAAATGATGCATTTTAATTTTGACGGGCATATTTCTTATAATTTTTCATTATAAACATGTGAAGATGTCAGAGAAAAGAACATTTTTATTTGCGTTTGTTAGGAAAAAAACACTGTTGTATCGCATTGAACCTGTATAAATAGCGTTTTGAATGCTTGAAGAGCACGTGTTAGCACTTAGATGATTGTTAGGAAAACATTGTTAGTGCATATTTCTAGAATAAAGACTTTCTAAACATTATTTTTTCCATTGCACTTTTTGTGTCTTTGTTATCAAATGATGCTTTTTAACATGAATAATCATATTTCGTATCATTTTTCATCATAAACAACGTGAAACGTACTTCATGCACGTTCATATTTGCGTTTGTTAGAAAACTACTTTCCCAAGCTCGTAGGGCTTTGAAACTGTCTAAACAGTGTTTTCAGCGCTTGAAGCGCACACGTGACAGCAGGATGACTATTGTTAAGAAAACATTCTAATGGTGCACATTTCATGAATAATGACTTTTTAACATTATTGTTGCATTATTTAAGTCTTTCGGACTTTATCAAACAACGTATTTCAATATGAACAATCATATTTCATATCATTTTCTATCATAAACATGTGAAAAATGTCAGTGAACAGTTCTTCATGAACATTCTTATATGCGTTTGTTAGAAAAACCGCTTTCCCAAGCTATAGCGTTTTCAGCGCTTTAAACGCACACGTGAATGCATGTTGACTATTGTTAAGAAAACATTCTGTTGGTGCTTATTTCATGAATAATGACTTTCTAAACATTATTTTTTCCATTGTTTCACTTTTTGAGTCTTTGTCATCAAATGATGGTTTTAAATAATAAACTATCAGATTTCGTATTGTTTTTGCGTTAGCACAGATAGGTTTGTTTAGGAAATAAATGTTTTTGCATATTTTGTGAATAATAACGTAAAAAAAAATATTTCGCATCATTTTTCACGATAAGCATGTAAAAAATGTAATATTTAAACATTTTTTATCACTTTCATATATAATACCTTGCATTAAAAACCTTGTATTTAATATCAATTATAGCATTTCATTAATAGTTTGAAATCATTATCCGCTGGCGCCTTGAAACTCTCGGAATAGCGTTTTCAGCCCACGAAGAGCACACTTCTAAAAGCACTTACAGATTGGTTAAAAATACAATGCGTTAGTGCAAATAAGGTGAATAAAGAGTTTTTAAACTTTATTTTCCAAGAATTTTACTCTATAAAACTTTTATAGCACTTTTATATCAAATAATACCTTTTATTAAAAACCTTATATTTAATATCAATAATAGCATTTCATTAATACTATTCTAATTTAAAATCATTATTCTTCATAAACTTTGGAAAAATGTCATTGCAAAGTAATTTACTCAGGTGCATACATGCGTTTGTTCGAAAAACCACTTTCCCAAGCCGCTGGCGCCTTGAAACTCTCGGAATAGCGTTTTCAGCCCACGAAGAGCACACTTCTAAAAGCACTTACAGATTGGTTAAAAATACAGTGCGTTAGTGCAAATAA
>CM040983.1:26896041-26916654 GCA_022985145.1 Pangasius djambal | reverse complement strand
CTTTTTTGTGATCTTGTCCTGTTCAGTACTTGTCCTGCACTGTCTCGTGTTGTCTGTTCTGCACTGTTTTGTTTTGCACTGTTTGCACCAGGTTGCACACTATGCACTTTATGTGGCTAGGACAACTTAGTCTAGTCCTCAGCTCTGTGTTCCTGTAACTGTATGTTGTGTGAGGTGACGATGTTTTATGTAGCACCAAAGGTTCTGGAGAAACGTTGTCTCATTTCACTGTGTACTGCGTCAGCTATATATAGTTGAAATGACAATAAAAGCCTCTTGACTTGACTCTTGACTTGAAAGTGGTTTTTCTAACAAACGCATGTATGCACCTGAGTAAATTACTTTGCAATGACATTTTTCAAATGTTTATGAGGAATAATGATTTTGAGTAAGAATAGTTTTAATAAAATGCAATAATTGATATTAAAAACGAATGTTTTTAATAAAAAGGTATTAGTTGATATAAAAATGTTAAAGAGTCAAAATCATGGAAAATTAAGTTTAGAAAGACATTATTCACCTAATTTGCTCTAATGCACTGTATTCTTAACCAATCTGTACGTGCTTTAAGAAGTGTGCTCTTCGTGGGCTGAAAACGCTATTCCGAGAGTTTCAAGGCGCCAGCGGCTTGGGAACGTGTTTTTTCTAACAAACGCATATATGCACCTGAGTAAATTACTTTGCAATGACATTTTTCACATGTTTGCGAAGACTAATAATTTTAAGTATGACTAGATTTAATAAACTGCTATAATTGATATTTAAGATTAATTAAGAGTTTTTTAATAAAATATATTAGTTGATATAAAACTGATATAAAAGTGTTATAGTGTCAAATTCATGGAAAATAAAGTTTAGAAAGTCATTATTCACCTAATTTGCACTAATGCACTGTTTCTTTTTCCCTCAACACCCCTACTCTCCGAAGTGATCTTTGATATTCATTAACTGACTCGACAATTAGATGGGATTGTGCACTGTAAATAATGTTTGGGTTGTTATAGAGCTCTTCTTGCTCTGCTTTGTGTCTGTCTGTGGTGTATATGCTATCCCCAGTTTGTGGTTTCAGTGGGTGATTTTCTGTGTCTTTCTTTTGAGTGCATTTTGTTTGTGTATTGTTCGCTGCAGCAAGCGTGTGCAACTCTAGTGTTTGGGTGAGTGTGTGTGTGTGTGTGTGTGTGCGTGTGAGTGTGAGTGTGAGCAGCAGAGGTGAGAGTTGGGCTACATTCCTGGAATCCAATGAATCCTAAAGAAAAAAGAACTGCTGTTCAAAAAAATCATGGAACTGTTTAAATGGGCATAACATCAGTAGATGTTTAAGGACAATTCTGTTGTTGATTATTAACCCATTTCTGCAGAGAGTCCAAGAAATTCATTAACCAAAAGTTTTATGCCTCCTTTGCGAACAATATGACATAATAGGCACAGGTATTATTTACACTTACAAGCAGTTTGTGTTCCATAAAGGAAAGTTACAATCATGTAACTTTCTTCCATGGAATACTAGGAGATGCTAGGCAAAATTTTTACGGAATGACAGACTCAGTCACCATTCACCTACACTGCATCTTTTTCATCTTTTTAATGAATTGGTGGGTTCAGTTCACAAAATGATTCTTGATTCTAAATTCGTAAACGAATCTGACTGATCTATTTTTTTCTCAACTATCTGACTTGCTTTTACTTTACTTTTATATTGCTTATTGCTTTTATAAGCATCAGTCCCACTACAGTATTATTAAAGCTAGATTAGGTACAGTACATTACAGATAAGATTACAGTGCATTGGCGAGTATCTTTTAAAAAAAAATCATTACATCTGACAATACCTGGCACAAATCTAAAACACAAACTTCCACATTCACTTTGTGGAAATGTACTATCAAACATTTTAATATAAACAATCATGTTTATTTTCACTTTTCATCAAAAACATGTGAATATATCAGTGAAAAGCATGCAAATTCATATATGCGTTTGTTAGAAAAACCACTTTAAAATGCTCGTAGCGCCTTGAAACTTTCTAAATAGCGTTTTCAGCACTTGAAGTGCAAACATGTTTAAGCATGACAATTCTAAGTCTAAAGACAATTGTTATGAAAACATTCTGTTAGTGCATAATTTATGAACAATGACTTTCCAAAAATTATTTTTCTATTATTTCACTTTTTATGTCTTTAATATCAAATTATGCATTTTAATATAAACAATTTTTCATCACAAAAATGTGAAAAAATTTAAACTGTCTAAATAACGTGTTCAGCACTGGAATCACACACTTGTGTCAGCACTTAGACGACTGTTAAGAAAACATTCCGTTAGTGCATATTTCTTACATAATGACATGCTAAACATTATTTATCCATTATTGCAATTTATTATCTTATTGTGCATTTTAAAATAATCTTATTTCGTATCATTTTTCATCATAAACATGTGAAAATGTCAGTGAAATGTACTTCATGCACATTCATGTTTGCGTTTGTTAGAAAAAACACTTTCCCATGCTAGTAGTGCAATTTTCTGAAATTATTTTTAAAATTATTTTTCCATTATTTCACTTTTCATGTCTTTATTAGCAAATTATGCATTTTAATATAAACAGTCATATTTCGAATCATTTATCATCATAAACATGTGAAAATTGTCAGTGAACAGTTCTTCATGCACATTCGTATATTGGTTTGTTAGTACAACCACTTTAACAAGCTCGCAGGCCGTGAAACTTTCTAAATAGCATTCTCAGGACACACTTGAGTTAGCAGTTAGAGGAATGTCATGAAAGCTTTCTCTTAGTGCATATTTCATAAATAATGACTTTCTAAACATTATTTATCCATTATTGCACTTTATGAGCATTTTAACATGAACTATCTTATTTCATATCATTTTTCATCATAAACGTGAAAATATCAATGAAAAGTACTGAAACTGTCTAAATAACGTTTTCACCGCTTTGACCGAGTTTTCAACCTCTTTGTTACCACATAGAGGTTTGTTGAGAAAACATTGTGTAATTGCATATTTCATGAATTATGACTTTCTAAACATTATTTTTCCCTGTTTTCGCTTTTTAGCACTCTATATCAACTGATGCATTTTATATATTTATTGTCATTTTTCATATTAACCATGTGAAAAATGTCAGTGAAAAGCTTCATGCAAATTCATATATGCGTCTGTTAGAAAAAACACTTTCCCAAGCTCGTAGTGCCTTGAAACAGTCTAAACAGCGTTATCAGCGCTTGATGCACACACTTCAGTTAGTACTAGACGATTGTTAAGAAAACATTGTGTTAGAGCATATTTCATGTATAATGACTTTCTAAACTACATTTTAAGAATGTTTTATTAAACTATGCAATTTAATCTAAAAGAAAATCATATTTCGTATCATTTTTCATTGTAAACCTGAGAAAAATGTCAGTGAAAAGTAGTTAATTCTCATTCATGTAGGTGTTTGTTAGAAAAGCCACTGTCGCAGCATCTTAGACAGTTTTGCCTAAATAGCGTTTTCAGCGACTTAAGCGCACACTGGTGTTAGCACATGGGAGGTTGTTAAGAAAACAGTGCGCTATTCCATGTTTGATTAATAATGACTTTCTAAACATTATTTTGCACGATGTTCGGTTTTTCGAACTTTATTACAGATTTATGAATTTGAATATTAACAAGCATATTTCGTATGATTTTTCAACATAAACATGTAAAAAATGTCAATGAAAAGTACTTTTAATCTCCCTGAAGTTGGCACCCCACAAAATTAATCACCAAAAGTATTCCATTTGTTTGTGCTAAGTTTGTGCTGACTGGTGCTGCAAAAACAAACGTTGTGCTAGTTTGGTTTTTGAAATATTAAACATAATTTTTTTTTTTGGCTATGTGACGCCACTCTCCAACCAGTGTCGCTCAGATCGCGCCAAATGGGTGCCGTTCATTTGTGCTCGGTTTGTGCCATTAAATCAATCACTGTAACTATTTCCCTTCCTTAGATATAGCAAGAATGTTTCTGGTAGCGGTGAAGTCACTCTCCCCTAATGCCATCTAAATCTTTTCAAACCGGTGCCGATCGTTTGTGCTCGATTTGATCCATTCTTAAATAACATCTTCAATAATAATAATAATAGTAAATAACATCAAGAATAATACATTCTTAAATAACAAAAACATCTTTTTAAGAACAGCTGCCTCACTTTCCACCCCATGTAAACTAAATCGTTCCGAAAAGGTGAAGTTCGTTTGTGCCGGATTGTGCCTTTGCAGTGAACTTTGGATCTATTTCCCTGCCTTAGAACTAACACATGGGATTCGCGGCAGTGAAATTATACGTGACACGCCATGCAGTCCAGATAGCTTCAAACCGGTGCCTTTCCTTTTTGCTCGATTTGTGCTGTTTTGTGCCGTAGAAAGAAACATAACTTATTCCCATCCTTAGACATTCCAAAATAATCGGAGCATAAACAATTCTGCAAGATATTAGATAAAATACAGTTACAGCATTTTATCTTTCTCTGAGGAAGTTGCATAACCAGTGAAGCAAGGAAAGGCGAGGTGTGTTTCATTTTGTTTAAAATATTTTTAAAGCAATAAGCTGTAGGAACTCAGAGATCATCAAACTGAAGAAACTGATTGTCTCTCCAACCACCCAAAGACAAAAACATTCCTTTACCCCAACGGACCGAAGATGGCTCCAGCCTGTCTAAGCTAAACGAAAGGTGGTAAAACATTAAGGGATGCTAACGAACTTCGGAATGCAGAAAACCCCAAAAAAGGTGTAAATTACTCCTCGGTGGAGCCGACCTCGAATTGACCACCCTTAACAGAGCCATTTTGTTTGGATTAGGGAACTGGCTGAGGGTTATCGCACTACACCCTGCTGAGTTTGGGATGACCTATGTACCTCACTAAATCAGCACATGGACTCCATGCCTAAGACTCTTACACCTTTAGGAATGTTCTTTTCTTTCTTAGTATCTGCCTTATCTGATTTCAAGGTAGTCACTGGATTTCATATTAAATCTGTATGGGGAACTTGCCTTCACACGTGCTGTATTTAACAAGAGCGCAAGAGTCTAAAGTTAACCTACAATTCAGCTACGGCGACTTCTCACATGGTGGGAAGTCCGGTGCTACCTCCAAAATCATGTATTCAACCCAGCATTATATTGTAGCCCCACTATTATTAGAATTATATAATATTAAACCTGTGGCATTCTGTAAACACGCCATTATACCCAGTAGCTAATGGTCACATGTATGTATGTCGTGTTTGGTATCTGTATGTTTGTTTTCATGTGTTGAAACTGTTGATGATTTGTAATTCTCAGTATCTTGTACTATACAGTAATTATAAGTATTAAACGTAAATAAGACTACATTACAATGGACATTGAGAAGGCCCCTGAAGGGGCCACTTGCAAATTAGCTGGAGGGCCAGCCAAGCCGCTCTCCAATCACCTCCAAGCCGACCTACAGTTGGTTGAAGACCGTAGGAGGCCGGCTCACCCAAACTAGTATAAGAACCTCATGCCCAACCAAGTAAAACACCCAGACCACGACAAAACACAAAAACCACCTATAACAAAGAACCGAGCCGGAGCTGGAGCGGGAGCTGAGCTGGAACGGAGCTGGGACCAGAACAGAGTTGGAACAGGAAAAGAACCTGCACCAGAAGATTCCAAGACCTGCATCACCGAACATCACTTCGATCCTCCGCCCAGCCGTCCAGACTCCAGCCTCCCTCTCCGGTGACGATCAATAACTTTTCTAACATCATCCAACTCCGGTCCGACTAGAACCTGCTGAACAACACCAACTACTTCCATTCACCACCTAGGCAAAGCAAGTACTGATACCTCCCAACTTTATTAAGCTGGTGCAGTAAACCTAAAACTCTTTTTATCGATTAATGCTGATATTTTGATGGTTCACGCAGGTCAAGGGCTAGTGATTTTTCACACTTATGTCTAAGAACTCAACCTTCTGATTATTCTCACTGGTTCTTCTCATTCCATATTCCCACATGTATGAATGTGTATGTTTATGTGTGTGTTTGTGTTAAATTAGTTTCTGTGTTTTAGAATAGTAAAGTCTCATCTGATTTTAAAGGCCAGTGTCTTGTGTCTCTGTGCTTCAAATTTATTGCCTTAAACTGCCGATCTTGTTACTGTGCTCTTAATATAGTGTTTCACTATATTTAGGATATTACTGCCGGTGGCCATAGAGGTAATATCCCATACACAATTAATAAATACACTTGTTTCAACTTATCGCTGGACGAATAGTTGATCAGCTATTAAAATATCCAGTTTACAAATTTCCCCTTCTGAGCTGATCTGCTAATCTCCTGCATATATTGGTGGAGAATACATAAAATTAACCTAAACAGCTAATTTTCCCTACAAAGCAGATATTACTTATTACTGTACATAGGCTGCTACTCTTGTGTTTACACTATTTCAGCTACTTATATCGTACTCTTGTAATATTTGCAATATTGTCACTAGGTTACTTTTAAACAGAACTGCGTACTGGTCGGCGCTGTAGTCATTCTACTGTCTTGTTCTGTGTTGTGCTGTCTGCACATGTTTGCACTTGTGCCCTTTATGTATAAATGTAGTCCCTGTAGTTCTGTGTTGTTCTGTGTCGTCTTATGTAGCACCTTGGTCCTGGAGAAACATTGTTTCGTTTCACTATGTACTTGTATATGGCTGGAATGACAATAAACTCCACTTGAACTTGAACTTGAGATAAGTTGTTTTAGTTACCTGCAAGCTTCACTAATTAGTGTGCTATTTTGTTGTTCTTAGGTTGTTTAACCTGGTCTCCCCAGTTTAGCCATTTGAAAAGTGAACAAAAACCCTTCTAAACCCAGCCATAGATCATATTGGCAGACCAGGTAAAGGAATAGTTCACCCAACAATGAAATTTCTGTCATCATATACTAGCCAACATGTCCGTTAAAATCTTAGAGTTTCTTTGTTCCCAGGAACATAAAAAAAAAAATTTGTAGAATATTTGTCCATACAGTTGAAGTTATAGAGGTCGAAAATCGATCTCTGTTTTGGTCACCACTGACTTTCATTATGTGGGGAAAAACATTTTCCCTATTTTCCATAACATTTTTCGTTATATGGGAAAAAAACATTCTTCAATATATCTTATTTTGTGTTCCTGGGAACGAAAAAAAAGCTTAGGGATTTTAGGGTGACATAAGGACAAGTATATAATGACAGAATTTTCATTGTTGGGTGAACTATTTCTTTAAGACCAACAAACCACCTTGGTTAAAAAAGGTGCTTTTTTTTCTCAGCAGGGTAACCATCTGAAATATTGTTAATGTCAAATAATATTGCTTGGTTACGTATATGTAAATTCCAACACATTTACCATATTGACAGTATTAAAGATTGATACAAGCAGAATACAGCATGCAGCTTTTAAGCATGGAACAAAGAACAGAAATTTCTCAAAGCTTGTGTATCCTTTCAAATGCACAGATGAAAAATGTACAAATAAAAGAACGATTACTGTGGAGAATGTACAAATTAATTTTCAAAGAACCATGGAAATGTTTAAACTGGTATATTGTCAATAAAAGAACAAATCAACTAGAAAAAATAATTCTCTTGACTGTTAGAGACATGTAAAAATGAAGAGATCTATGTACAAATAACAGAACAATTACTAAAGAAAAAATAATTGCCCTTGAAAAAATCAATGAAATGTTTGAACAGGCATAACGTCAGTAGAAATGAAACTTTTTTTTTGCACAATTCTGTTATTGATCATTAACTCATTTCTGCAGAGACCAGTCCAAGAAATTAATTAACCCAAAATTGTATGCCTCCTTTGTAAACAATATGATTTCATGTTTGAAGCAACCATGTTTTATGTCTTTAAATTCAGTCTCAACATTTGCAGTGCTTGCTATGTTGTGTATACTTTTGAAGTGTGGAACCATCACAGCTGTCCACAGAGGCAGGTATTATGCCATTCTTATGACATTTGAGACAAGCTCGGGAAGGAAGTGTAGATTGTCTCTGTCACCATGATGGGCTGCAATCATCTGACTTTCTTCACAGATTTCTGTGACCCATGTTTTCAGATCTGTGTGGAGTGTCTCCTCGATTCCAGTCAACTCTACCACCATCTTTAGTGACACATGGCTAGACCCCCTCTGCAATTCATCTCTTCAGCTGTGCTTTGCATTTTTCCAAGACAACAGGTATTACCATTGCCAGCATTCCCTTCTGAAGGCAAAATCTGCAACTGAATTAATGAGCTTCCTTGCATCTTCCAGTGAATCAGATTGTAAAATTTGTGCCAATGCCTATATATATATAGGCGTATATATATATATATATATATATATATATATATATATATATATATATATATATATATATATATATATATATATATATATTCTTTAACTCTGCTTTATCTTTGTATTAGGCATTCCAACCAGCTAATGAGCTTCAAATCTTATTTGGCTTGTCTTAAAGTTGCCAGATTTGGTAGGTGGCTAGGCTCTGGGTCACCAACATCCATCATGTTGTAAGCCTCAGGTGCTCGCCATATGTATGCTTGTTTTCGTCCTTCCCAGACTTCTTTAGACACACATTTTCTTAGATCCCCTGATAACCTGAGTTTTGCTTTGCCAGTATGGAGCCTGCCCTCAACATTGCAGATCATGCATTTAAGCACAACTTGTTCTTTAGCCACTGGTATATTCTCAACACTCTGTGCAGTGCCCAATTTTGTCTATACAGTGAGATGCAACATTTGGAAAAATTTTTGCTCTCCTGAATCTAAGAGTGCATGAGGTCTTGATATTTTTACATATCTCTTCATTCAGAATAAGAGTCCATACACCGCATTTCAGGATGGTGTATTCCCTTTTACATGTCTTGAGTGAGTTGTCATTGTAAACTACTTTTTTCAGACCAGATGTCTACTCATCTCTGATTAGAGATACTAATCTGAATCTGAATGCCATAACATTGACATTGCTGATTTGTGTCTGAATTTGACACCGGTGAATGATAATGTATTGTGCTTTTGGATGTTTATCTTGGATATTTGTGTCAATTTTGCATAGCTCAAGGATTCGCCATATATTGTGCCTGGTTGTCTTTTAAAAGTATAAAGGTTTTTTGGTGAAACTTTGGTGTTTAGTTGTCGGCTTAAATCAACCCACACCTTTTCTGAGGGAACTACAGTTCTGTCCTGTAATAATCTGGTCCTTTGCGGCACGTAAGACTTTGATAATGTAATCATTTCCACAGGTTGGTCTCCTTGTCATCCGATCAAAACAGGAATTTGTTTTATTGTAATCCCTTGGCCAAATTAAGTAACTCATCACTGATTGTAACTTTCTTACATGTAAAAGAAGTTTTTTTTGCTGTGAATTGCCATTCAAAGGGGAAAATTGTTAATTGTGAATTACCGAGATGCAGTATAGGTGAATGGTGACTGAGTCTGTCATTCCCTAACATTTTGCCTAGCATCTTCTTGTGTTCCATGAAGGAAAGTTACATTCATGTAACATCAAGCCAAATGTCCCACGGGTCTTTTTTTTAGTACTTTCTGCCACCACCATCGTCTGTTTAGCAGCCGCATTGGCCACCAGAGTTCTAAAATTAGGTAGAGCACATCAAAACAACAACCCACCAACAACTACAACTACGACGACCATTATTTCCAATTTAGTTAACAAAGCTCCCCATGTTTCTAAGTTTAGTTCAAACCAGTTCCATGCATTGGCATTTCTGCCCGTGTTCTCAGTCACTTCTTGTCTGAGATTTTTTAGTTTATTCATGGCTTCAGTAAAAGATACTTCTGTAAAAACTTACTGTTTCTATAATTACCCCAGCTTGCTTTCAGGTGGGCTCTCTCTGCCCAGAGTTGACTGGTATCATTGGTCGTTTTCACTTTCGCAGTGGACTAAAGTCAATATGGCGCCTAACGTAGCCCCTACGTGGGTGCATATTGAAAAGGAAATGTTGGCCCCTTTTCCAGCAGAGGCTTTCTTGACACAGCTCACCCGACAAATACCTGACCAGAATCCTGTTCTTAGATTTGTTAGAGAAAGTTGGAAATTATATCACCAAAACTTCAAACAAACCCCATGGTTGACATCTAGAGCCTTGATCTGGTATAATACTAAATTACAAATAGATAGGAGGCCTTTCTGCTGGACACAGTGGGCCGATAAAGGGATATGGTTCTTGGATAATCTTTACGAAGGAGAACATGTGGTCTCATTTAATCATTTAAAACAAAAGTATAGCCAGCCGAATAATGACTTTTGGAAATACCTGCAGATAAGACATTGTCTCCTTACGACCATTAAAAATAGCCCTGACCCACCAACGGATATACAACACGTCTTTGTCACAATTAGTCATAAAAAAGGAGGTTGTTCAGCTTTCTATGCCTTAATTAGAGATGCTAATGCACCCAATATAAAGTGGACTTAAAATGGCATGGGAAAGAGATCTGGGGGAAACAATCAAGGATGAAATATGGAAGCAGGTTGTATCCAAATGGCATACTTGTGTCCGTGAAATTCAATCCGAACTGATAAACTACAAAATTTTTAACAGGTGTTACTGGACTCCAAGCAGGATGGCTAGACTTAAATTAAGAGATGACGACCTGTGCTGGCGATGTAATACCGATATTGGTACTATGGTTCATATGTTGTATGAATGTGATAAGGTTAAAGAACTGTGGGAAAAGATTGTACGTTTTGTTAATAACATTTTCAGCCTAACACTAATTGTTAAATGTCATTTTCATATGTCATAGTGTCATACGTCTGACTGTCATTGTTAAGTGTTATATTAAGTCAGATTTGTTACTGTCAATCGTGTGAGTTAAGTTCGGATTGTTGTATTGTGTTCAAAAAAAGCAAAATAAAAAAAAATAAATTACCCCAGCTTGCTGATTTAATAAGACCAACATCAGTATCATGTTGTGACCACAGTACCCCTGGAACCTGTTCTAGACTCTGTGCCATCAAATTTTCTGTGCCTGGTACTTGTGATGCACAGCTGAGTACCCCTATCTGTGGGAGTGCGGCACAGAGAATTCTAATATATGATTTATCAGTAGAATGGAAAAATTAAAGGGTTCTTTTCTTTGCTTTGCTTATTAACTCTTCACACTGGAGTTGAGCTAATTTTCATTGCATGTCTCTCTCTTGCCCTCTGAGTTTATATTCATTTTTCCTGAAATGCTCTACTGCATGAGCCACATGGTCACAGAATTCCCTGTGTGTTTTAGAGTTCAGACCGACCATTTCTTCAAGCTTGCTTTTTACAGCTGGAGGCATGGTATCTGTCACAGCATTTCTGAACAATGTGGTCATTAGGGGATCACCTTCCGGATCTCTTTCAGTCTCCTCCACCTTTTGTCTGTGCAAATAAGTGGTTGGATTCTCTGTTTCCCCCAACTGCTCTCCTTTTAGAGCTTTAGGGTCCACTTGGGCTAGGTACTCATTTCTTAGCACCCGCCACAGAGCTGGTCGACTTGGATCAAAAGTAGTTCCATCCATCTGTGGAGTGCCTACGGCCCCTCTCATGTTTGCAGACACAGTGTCTACTATAAGGTGCAATACATAGAGCATAAAGTCAGAGGCTGATATAAATAGGCTAGATCCTTTACACCCAGCAAAAAACTCAAATGCCACCCAGTAGAGATTGCAGTTCTCTGTCTGAATCACAACTGCGAATGATCAAATAAGCTACATACTATGTATTTGGGATGCTATTATATGCATCTCTTTGTTCTATGAATATTCCAAAAATCTATAAAACTTTTACTGGTGTTTTTTTGTTTCCAATAATAACAAAACACACAGAAACAGCTTGTTGGTCTGTCATATGGGAGCACTCTGATGTACACACAGGAATACACACTCCTTTTCCCTGGCTTGCCGATTGGCTCACACAGTCATACTGTCTCCAAAGAAACTTTGGAGCTCATCATTCTTAACTTGACTCCTTATCTATGGAGCTCCTCATTCACTCACACTGGTCAACATGATGTAGTCACGTCCATCTCTTCAGGTCACACTTACTTGACGGTCCAGGAGAGGTACGTGTCTAATATCAAGCCAAACAGAGGTTTTTTTTTCTTTCATGCACACTCAAACTTGTATACACACACTAGGTATCATGTAGAAAAATAAGGGGATGTATTTTTTTGACACTGGATTCCAATAGTGTAGCCCAGCTCTCACCTCTGTTGCTCACACACATGCATACATAACCACTGTAGTTACACATGCTTGCTGCAGCGAGCAATACACAAACAAAAAGCACTCAAAAGGAAAACACACAGGCAATCACACACAGAAATCCCAAACCAGGGATAGCATATACAACGCTAAAGAGAGACAGAAGCGGTATCTGCAAGATTTAAACAGCTACACTCGTCGATTCCCTTCCCCAACACGACAGAGCTTTTTACTTCGCCACACTCCTTGATTCACTTCAACACGACAGATCTTTTTACGTGTTCACACTCTTTTCACACTTATTTACATGTTCTACTGCTATCTATCAAAGCCTTAAGAGTAAAAACAATTCTTTGTATGCACATGACCTCAAACCCCTCTCTCTACATTATTTTTTTTTTACTTCCTCTGGATTAGTCTTTTACGAGTGCTTAAACTGCCACAGGCAAAGCACAAGCCAACCACTCAAAACCAATATTCTAATGGCAAAAAACTGTCTTATATTTTTAATGCCAAGATTAAGGATCTCTCCCAGAAGCCCGCCACAGCTCAGCTCTCCTGGCTCCTACACAGGCTCATCTGGGGTGCCAATTGTCGTAGCAATTAATGAAGATCAAAGATCATGCCAGAGAGCAGGAGTGTTGAGGCCAAAAGACTTTATTGTTTCAAGAATCAAGCTGAGCAGTTCTCTGCAGAGAAAGCTGCCCAACTCTTTAGAAGGGTACTCTTAGATCCATTTTCATAACAAAAACGTCCACATTCTGTTTTTCACAAGACCCAACATTCCCATATATGCTTATGTTATTGTTTAAGGAAGCATTACTCAGTTAAATTTACAGCTTGTTCCTGCTCTCACCACTTAGCAGGATACCAATGCCTATGTACGGTCATATAGCTCATTTTCAGGCCTAGGATACTGACGCCTATGTAAGGTCATATCACCACCTTTCAGGCGTCTGTGTCTCACAAGCTCATAGCGCCTTGAAACTGTCTAAACAGCGTTTTGATTGCTTGCAGAGCAAACTTGTATTAGCACTAGACACTTGTTAAGAAAACATTGTTTTAATGTTTAAAAACATTGTTTGACTTTCACTTTTTAGCACTTTATTATCAAATGATGCATTTTAATTTTGACGGGCATATTTCTTATAATTTTTCATCATAAACATGTGATGTCAGAGAAAAGAACATTTTTATTTGCGTTTGTTAGAAAAAAACACTGTTGTATCGCATTGAACCTGTGTAAATAGCGTTTTGAATGCTTGAAGAGCACACGTGTTAGCACTTAGATGATTTTTAAGAAAACTTTGTTAGTGCATATTTCTAGAATAAAGACTTTCTAAACATTATTTTTTCCATAATATAAACAATCATATTTCGTATCATTTTTTCATCATAAACAACGTGAAAAGTACTTCATGCACTTTCATGATTGCGTTTGTTAGAAAACTACTTTCCCAAGCTCATAGGGCTTTGAAATTGTCCAAATAGCGTTTTCAGCGCTAGAAGCACACACGTGACAGCAGGATGACTATTGTTAATAAAACATTCTGATGGTGCACATTTCATGAAGAATGACTTTCTAAACATTGTTGCATTATTTAAGTCTTTCGGACTTTGTTATCAAATAATGCATTTCAATATGGACAATTATATTTCCTATCATTTTCTATCATAAACATGTGAAAAATGTCAGTGAACGGTTCTTCATGAACATTCTTATATGCGTTTGTTAGAAAAACCGCTTTCCCATGCTCGTAGCGCCTTGAAACTGTCTAAATAGCGTTTTCAGCGCTTTAAACGCACACATGTGAATGCAGGTTGACTATTGTTAAGAAAACATTCTGTTGGTGCTTATTTCATGAATAATGACTTTCTAAACATTATTTTTTCCATTTTTTCACTTTTTGAGTCTTTGTCATCAAATGATGGTTTTAAATAATAAACTATCAGATTTCGTATCATTTTTCGCCATGAACACTTGAAAAGTACTTCATGCACATTAATATTTGAGCTCATTTGAAAAGCCACTTTCCCAAGCTCGTAGCCTCCTGAAACGTTTTTGAAGCGCACACAAGCAAGAAAAAATTCTTTTAGCTCATATTTCATGAATAATGACTTCCTAAACATTTTTTTTCCAGTAATGCACTTTATTTCGATTTCCCAAGGCATTGTCGCATTGACACTGTCTAAATAGTGTTTTCAGCGCTTGAATCGCACACGTGTTAGCACTTAGACAATTGTTAAGAAAACATTCTGTTGGTGCATTTTTCATGAATAATGGCTTTTTAAAAATATTTTTTCCATTTTTTCACTCTGAGAATTTGTTGTCAAATAATGCTTTTTAATTTAAACAATCATATTTCGTATCATTTTTCATCATAAACAACGTGAAAAGTACTTCATGCACTTTCATGTTTGCGTTTGTTAGAAAACCGCTTTCTCAAGCTCGTTTTCAGCGCCTGAAGCACACACATCATGCATGACAGCAGGATGACTACTGTTAAGAAAACATTCTGTTGGTGCACAATTGCCTAAGCTCTTAGACGATTGTTGAGAAAACATTCCGTTAGTGCATATTTCACTAATAATGACTTTCTAAAAATTATTTTTTCTTTTAGTGCACTTTATTATCTAATTGTGCATTTTAAAATAAATAATCATATTTCGTATCATTTTTCATCATAAAAATGTGAGAAAACGTCAGTGAAAAGTACTTCATTCACATTCATATATACATTTGTTAGAAAAACCACTTTCCCTTGCTAGTAGCGCTTTGAAATATTCTAAAAGGCGTTTTCAGCATTTTTTTTTTGTTTTTTTTTTGCACTCTATCGATTCTTCAGAAAACATTGTTTTAGTGCACATTTCATGAATAATGACTTTCTAAACATTAATTCATCAGTTTTTGCACTTTGTTATCAAATCGTGCATTTTGATATAAACAATCATATTTCATCATAAATATGTGAAATTGTCAGTGAAAAGTACTTCATGCACATTAACGCAATCGTTTGTTAGAAAAACCACTTTCCTTTGCTAGCGCATTGAAACTGTCTAAATAGAGTTTTTAGCTTCTGAATCGCCTTAGCTGATGATGATGATGATGGTTAAGAAATTATTCTGTTAGTGCATAATAATTATAATGACTTTCTAAACATCATTTTTCACGCTTTTCACTTTTAAGCGCTTTATATCAACTGATGCATTTTAATTTTTACATGCATATTTAATGTCAGTTTTCGTACTAACCACGTGAAAAATGTCAGTGAAAAGTACTCAGTACATGCTCATTCATGTATTTGTTTGTTAGAAAAACCACTGTCCCAAGCTCGTAGTTAATTGAAACTGTTTTCAAATACTTGTCTAAATAGGGCTTTCCGTGACTGAAGAGCACACTGGTGTTAGCAAATAAGAGGTTGATAAGAAAAGTGTGTTAGTGCATGTTTGATGAATAATGACTTTTTAAACATTATTTTTCACGATTTTCATATTTTAGAGGTTTAGTAAAGAATTATGCATTTGAACGTTCACAATTTTATTTCGTGTCATTTTTCAAGATAAACGTGAATGTCAGTGAAAATTCCTTCACATCTCAGTGAATTTGGCAACCCATAAAATTAAATAATCACCAAAAGTATTCCATTTGTTTGTGCTACGTTTGTGTTTATTTGTGCTGCAAAAATGAACCTTTGCGCTAGTTTGGTGTTTGAGATATTAAGCTTTTTTTTTTGGCGGTGTGATGTCACTCTTCAGTCCGTGTCGCTCAAATGGCGCCATATCGGCGCTGTTCCTTTGTGGTCGGTTTGTGCCGTTAAAACATTCACTGTAACTATTTCCCTTCCTTAGATCTAACAAGAATATGTAGCGGTGAAGTCACTTTCCCCCCAGTGCCATCTAAATCTCTTCAAACCGGTGCCAATCGTTTCGTTTGATTCGTGCTCTCTCTCTCTCTGTGTGTGTGCTCGCGCGTGTATCATTTTTTTTAAACTCACATCGTGTGTATCACAGTGTTTGAAAGCTTTCTTAGCATGTCGGAACATGCTCTTTGTTTGCTTGTGTTTTTTTTTCGTCGCTGAAGCAAGTATTTAATCTCCTTTGTTATCATTATGTTTTTTTGGATTTTACTCAAGTAGTAGCCTGACTTTTTCCTCGGGGAATAGGTTAGGCATTATAATAAATATTTGCTCGAGTACTATTATGGAACGTGATTAAAGTGTGTGTTGCTTTATGTATATTGCAGATGATGAAATAATCGGCGCATAAACAATTCTGCAAGATATTAAGGCAGTTGAAGCAAGGACAGGTGAGGTGTGTTTCATGTTGTTTAAAATATTTTTAAAGCAGAGAGCTTGTTTTAGTTACCTGCCAGCTTCACTAATTACTGTGCTGGTTTATTGTTTAACCTGGTCTCCCAAGTTTAGCCATTTGAAAAGTGCACAAGAACCCTTCTAAAGTCAGACCAAATTCTGTCATTATATGCTTGCCAACATGTCCCCTAAAATCTCTGACTTTCTTTGTTCCCAGAAACACAAAAGAAGATATTTTATAGAATATTTGCCCATATAATTGAAGATAAAGGGATTCAAAACCGAGGTTTGTTTTGGTCACCATTGACTTTCATTATATTTTTCCATATTATTTCCACTTTCATTATATGGAAAAAACATTTATCAATATATATTATTTTGTGTTTCTGTGAACAAAAAAAAAAAGCATAGAGATTTTTAGGATTACATGAGGTCGAGTATATGATGACAGAATTTGAGCCATTTCTTTAAGACTTTTACCCTAAGTTGGATTTAAAAAAAAGTGTTTGTTTTTTTGTTAGCAGAGAAACCATCTGAAATATTGTTAACATCAAATAAAGTTGCTTAGTTATATATGTAGTTATGTATGCAAAAATGCTGCGTCAGGAATGTCATTGAAATGGACTTCATGCACGTGTACATATGTGTTTGTTAGAAAAACCACTTTCCCAAGCTCGTAACGCTTTGAAACTGTCTAAATGGCCTAAAGAGCACAAATGTATTAGCAAACAGAGGTTAGTAAAAAATAACAGTATCATTGTATATTTGACAATTATTGACGTTCTAAACATTTGTTTCACGATTCAGACTTTCTGAGACATTATTATCCAATTATACCTTTTAATATTAAACAATAAAATTTCGTGTCCTTTTGCATTCTAACATGTGAAACATGTCTTTGAAATGAACACAAATGCCCAAAACTACACGAATGTGCACAAATGCGTTTGTTGGAAAAACCACATTCCCAAGCTTGTAGCGCTTTGAAACTGTCTAAATAGCATTTTCAGCGCCTAAAGAGCACAACTGTATTAACACACAGGGGTTTGTCAAAAATAACAATGTTATTGTATATTTGACAAGTATTGAGGTTCCAAAGATGTTTTTTCACGATTTACTCTTTTGCACACGTTATTATCAAAGTAAATATTTAAATATTTTATTTCGAAACTCGTATCTTATACTTGTACCTTTTATCTTAAAAATCATATCTCGTATCATTTTTCATCCTAAAGATGCCATAAATGTCATTGAAATGGACTTCATGCAGTGTAAAATGTGTTTGTTAGAAAAAACACTTTCCCAAGCTCGTAGCGCTTTGAAACTGTCTAAATAGCGTTTTCAGTGCCTGAAGAGCACAACTGTATTAACACACAGGGGTTTGTCAAAAATAACAATGTTATTGTATATTTGACAAGTATTGAGGTTCCAGAGATGTTTTTTCACGATTTACTCTTTTGCACACGTTATTTTCAAAGCATACATTTTAAAATAAACAACTAAATCTCGTCATTTTTCATGCTAAAGATGCAATAAATGCCATCGAAATGAACTTCATGAATGTGTACACCTACGTTTGTTAGAAAAACGTCTTTCCCAAGCTCATAGCGCTTTGAAACTGTCTAAATAGTGTTTTCAGTGCCTAAAGAGCTCAGCTGTATTAGCACACAGAAGTTTGTCAAAAATAACAGTGTCATTGTATATTTGACAAGTATTGACTTCTAAACTTTTTTTTCACGATTTACACTTTTTCACATGTTATTATCAAAGCAAATATTTTAATATTTTATCTCGTATCTCGTATCTTATAATCATTTCTTTTATCTTCAAAATCATATCTTGTATCATTTTTCATCCTAAAGATGCCATAAATGTCATTGAAATGGACTTCATGCTCGTGTACATGTGTGTTTGTTAGAAAAACCACTTTCCCAAGCTCGTAGCGCTTTGAAACTGTCTAAATAGCGTTTTCAGGGCCTAAAGAGCACAACTGTACTAGCACACAGAGGTTTGTCAAAAATAACAATGTTATTGTATATTTGACAAGTATTGAGGTTCCAAAGATGTTTTTTCACGATTTACTCTTTTGCACATGTTATTATCAAAGCAAATATTTTAATATTTTATTTCGAATCTCGTATCATATACTCGTATCTTTTATCTTAAAAATCATCTCGTATCATTTTTCATCCTATAGATGCCATAAATGTCATTGAATTGGACTTCATGCACGTGTACATATGTGTTTGTTAGAAAAACCACTTTCCCAAGCTAGTAGCGCTTGAAACTGTCTACATAGAGATTTCATCACCTAAAGAGCACAACTGTAATAGCACACTCAGGTTTGTCAAAAATAACAATGTTATTGTATTTATGACAAGTATTGACGTTCCAAATAAGTTTTTTCACTATTTATACTTTTGCACATGTCATTATTAAAGCATGCATTTTAATATAATTATATCTCGTGTCATTTTTCATCCTAAAGATGCAATAATTGTCTTGGAAATGTAAACAAATGCACGCCTTTTACACAAATGTGCAAGTATACTTTTGTTAGAATAACCAACTGTCAAAATAGTGTTTCAGCGCCTTAAGCGCACGCACATATTAGCACAAAGAGCATTGATAAGAACACTGTGATAGTGCATATTTGATGAGTATTGCTTTCTAAACATTTTTTGCTCACTATTTAGACGTTTTCACACATTATTATTATTAAATTATTATAATAATATAAAAAATTATGTCCTATCATTTTTTGTCCCGAACGTTTAACAAATGTCATGGAACTGTACTTTATGCACGTACACATATGCGTTTTTTAGAAAACCCACTTTGCCGACCTCGTAGCGCTTTGAAACTGTCTAAATAGCGTTTTCAGCGCCTAAAGAACACACTTGTATTAGCACCTAGAGGTTCGTCAAAAATAACAGCGTTATTGCATATTTGAGAAGTATTGACTTTCTAAACATTTCATATCTAGGGTCATTTTTCATCCTAAAGATGCAATAAATGTCATTGAAATGGACTTCATGCATGTGCACATATGCGTTTATTAGAAAAAACACTTTGCCAAGCTCGTAGCACTTGAAACTGACTAAATAGCATTTTCAGCGCCTAAGGAGCACACACGTAGTAGTAAAAAGAGCACGTCAGATGTTTCCTAACACACTGTTTTCTTAACGAACATACATGTGCTAAAACAAGAAAACGCTTTTTAGACAGTTTCGAAGATCGGGGCTTGGGAAAATGGTTTTTCTAACAAAGTGATTTTTAAGTGATGTTTTTCTCGTGATTCTGATAAAACATGATTGGTTTTTTAATTTTTAATTTATTAATCCACCTCCCCAGCAGCATTTTGGACTGATGATATTCCTAGTTTGTGACCTAGTGAGCCAGTATCAGAATATATTTTTGATAGACTTAAAAGCACTTTTGTAAGTCACTCTGGATAATGCCGTAAATGTAAATGTCGCACTACTGCAGGGCCCAGCCACAAATAGCTCTCTTTCTAATGCCTGAAACCCTGGCCAATGCACCAAACTCTGGCTTGGTGAAGCTGTAACCGGGGCCATTGATGTCAGCTTGTCAACGTCAGCTCTGCATCGGGAGACAAGGAGGGTTCTGCCCAAAAAATGATTCCTGCCTTCAGCAAATATTGCTCATTAAAATAAACATATTTTACTTAAAAAGTTGTGTATTTAAATTTACTTAATTTGAAGCTATATTTGCGACAAAAGATACTGAGTTTTTACTGTTCTCATAATAATAAAGAAAGTCCACAAATAATTTTGAGTGAATTCGACGTTAATTTGGAATTTAGTAAACTCTACCTAATTTTTTAAGAGCCTCTGGGACACCACGTGATATAATACGTAATTGAATTTGAAGCAAGTAAATTAGGGTCTGCCATTTTGGATGAGTGAAGCTCGTGGACAAAGTGAAGATTTTTGTAAAAAGCTATTTCAAAGGTAAGTAACATTTAACATTGTGTTAAATCAGTAGAGGTATTCACTTTTAAACATTTTGTATATTCAAGTTTTTGTTCACTTA
>CM040983.1:26823165-26856333 GCA_022985145.1 Pangasius djambal | reverse complement strand
ACTATTTTAATTTAATTCCACTTATCTCTCACTGCCCTTGTCTGTACATAACAGGTCTTAACTGTACATTCTGTTTATTTACTACTGTTTATACTGTACATTCCCTTTACTGTTTATACACACTGTTTATATTGTACATACTGCACTTGCTGCTTTTTGCACTTCTGATTAGATGCTAAACTGCATTTCGTTACTCTGTGTTCATACTGTGTAATGACAATAAAGTTGAATCTAATCTAATCTAATCTAAAAATTGCATTCGACAGTTCCCTTATAAGTGGAGTGACCAAACAAATCATCCACAAATGATTCCTGCTCATTTTGCCACAAAAAGATCTGTAGGAGGCAATGCGCATGAAAATTGGTGTTTGTTGCGTCTGTTGCCTCTCATGATAGGCTTGAAAGTACCTGAGGATGATGAAGTGTGGCAGATGTTAATGACCTTAAAAGACATTGTGGAACTTGTGATGGCCCCAGTTCATACAGAGCAGAGCATTTGCTACCTTGACTCTTTGATTTCTGAGCATCGACACAGATTTCTGGAAGTTTTTCCTCAAGAAAAGCTTCTTCCCAAACACCACTTTCTCGAGCACTACACTGAACTCATTCAGGAATTTGGTCCTCTGGCAGCCTTGTGGACCATGAGATTCGAAGCTAAACATGGCTTTTTCAAAAAAGCTGTCAGACAAACAGGCTGTTTCAGGAACATACTGCTGTTCCTTGCAAAAAAACACCAGCTCATGAATCAAATTTGAACAAGTCATCACTTTCGGTCACAGCAACTTCACAAGTCTCTGTGGAAGTCCTAAAGGATGACATAAAAGATTTGGTGCAACATAGGTATCCACATGTCACAATGGTACATGTTACAAATAATGTGTGCTTTTTAGGCACCAACTATAAACCTGGAATGTTGCTATGTCATGGTTTCACTGCAGACTTGCCAGACTTTTGTGAGGTGTTACAGTCTATCTTGGTTTGTAATGAACTGGTCTTTGTTGTGAGACTACTAAGCACATGGTACAATGAGCACCTTAGGAGCTATGAGTTGGAACACACAGCCAACATTCAGTTACTTGAGCAAAGAGAAACTACTATCCCCTGGCTGCTTACACTGTTGCAGGAAGACGAATGACTACCTTAAAGCACTATATTTGCCCCTCTTTTTAGGTGCATGATTATCGAAGTTAATGCTATAGTGAACAAATTTTTAATTAGGATGAATTGTTTTAATTGCTGTTTTTTTTTCTGTTGCAGATGTGTACCCCAGCAAAGCTGCGAATTGTTTTTGAAGAGAATGACATTCACAAATTGGTTCTGCCCTCAGGCATCCCCAGTACTCTTCATATACTGTACTCTTGCTTGCAGAAGGAAACAAAGCCTACCAAAAGGATGGCACCCTCTTGAACAATCCAAGAGTAACGAGTAGTGTCCTTGAGACACTAGCAGAGACAATATTTCGTTACACTGCGTACACAACAGGTGTCCAGATTATGAATGTAGTAGAGATGTTGATTGAAAAGTACCCATGCCTCAAAGAGCCAGGGTCCTTTAATGGACAATATGGGTGGCAACAGAGGATTAAATATAAGATGGGCAATTATCGAGCCAAATTAAGAGGCAGTCAGCTTTCCTGTCCAGAGCTGGAGGTCAACTCTTTGAAAAGAAAGAAGACAAATGAAAAGTCTTGCCCCAAAGGCATGAAAAGACCCAGGAAGGCTGAAGTAAACTACTTGCCCCCATTTCCATTTGGGGAAACCGAGGAAACTATAGAGAAGGAGAGAGTTGATTTTCTTAAAGAAATTCAGAAGAAGAACAACAAAAAGGTCATTGGTGAGATAATGGAGAAGACTTTCTCCTATCGAAGATTAGAAATCATTAATCAATGCCCTGCTGTCAAAGATTTCATGGAGAGATGGCCAGCTCTTTTTTGTGAATCTGAGGTAAACCTTAGTTCTTCTTTTGTTGGCTTGATGGTAATATGTACTTATAACTTTTGGAACTCATATTTCATTCATTAAAAACAATTAAATATCTTAATTTCATTACTATAGCATGATTGTGTGTGTGTGTGTGTGTGTGTGTGTGTGTGTGTGCATGTGCGCGTGTGTGGTTGGCAAAAAAAAGTGTTTATTTGACTACTAAATCTTAAATGTGTTACATTTATTTTTCTTTGTCTTAGATCAAGAATGAGTTCAGAAGGATAACCACAATTCCCCTGGAGCCAACCATTCTGCAAAAACTGGACCTCTACACTCCAAAGCTCCTGGATTTGTTTAAAATGAAGGGTGGGGATGCAGGCATAAAAATTAGAAGTGTGCTAGATTCACTCAGCCAGGTAAATGTATATATTACACAGCTGATATCCTGCTGCTTCCTGACTTTATAGATATGCAGTTGTAAGATGGAAGTGTACCCTGTTAATGTTCGCTGCAATTTACTTTTGTTTTTAACAGCAAGTTGAAGATAAGCGAGATGCTGTGATTCGCTGCCTGCTTCCCTACCTGGGAGAATCATCTGAGGAGCTCATTGAAGCCTACCAGGTACATTAATAGATAAATTCAAATTTTGTTTTGACTTCAAATATATACAGTACTGCAAAAGTCTAAGGCACATTAGTGTTTTAATCCCCAAAAAATGGTTTTTACTTTTTATATCTTTGTGTTGTATATCTGTAGTTTGTCAGTATATGAAATATCAGTTTACATTCCTAAAGATTCATTTTGCAATTATTTGTAATAATACAGTGAGATTTTTGTATGCACAGGTAGTCTGACAACAGTTGGTGCTCCACAGAAGATTTGGTCTCACCATCGAGTCTGTCTATTATAATATGAAGAAAGAGATAAAACTAAGACAGCCTAAATCAAGAAAAACTGTGGCAATGTTTGCAAAATGCTTAAAAAACTTACATGCAAAGCTACCTGAAAAACTATATCAAGCGTACCTAGGACAAAAACTGCTTTAAGTGCAAAGGGTGATCACACCAAATATTGATTTAGTCAATAGAAGGTAAATGAAAACCAATTTATCAAAGCATTCTAAAGGCATCCCCACTTTACAGAATTTTTACACAAGTGCCTAAAACTTTTTACAGTACTGTAGCTTTGCAGGTAGTTTAAGTGTCTTGCAGACACAGTTCTTCTGGATTTAGTCTGTCTTAATTTTTTCCCTCTAACATTCATGTAATAACAGATTTAATGATGGTGAGACCAAATCTCTGTGTGGGGCACTTATCACATAAAATTAAAGAGAACATGCAACTTACTGTACAGTATTGTAACCACTTTGCTCTTATTTGTGTATTTGACAGGATGTCAGCAGAGACAAGATTAAAGATAGCTTCACCAATCATGTAATGAAGATTGTTGTACTGCAGGAGAGGAAGATGCCAACATAGCTGACGTCATCATCGTCATTGAGGGAACTGAGGGGCTGTTGGGATGTAAGAATCTCACAAATGCATGCCTTCTGCTCATGGGCTTCATTTACTCCCTGAAATTAAGCTATCCCCCAAAGCTGAGAAACACATTTGAAGTCTTTCAGAAAATCTTTCTTGGGCTGGATGCTTTAAAATTTTCTCCAAAAGCTAAGCTTTTGCATAGAAAGCTACTAATGTAATTCTGCTAGTTGGCCATTTTGTTTGACACCTACACTTACTTTTTGCATTTGCTCATTTGTTCTGCAAGTGAGAATGATCTAAAAATGTCTGTTAATGTAAATTAGAGCAAAGTTTGTACTATACTGTACTGTTTAACAGAAACATTGTAATGCAGTGTAATGTAAGTAATGCAGTGCTGCTAAAGAAATCAGAAGCAGAGGTTTATTTGTTTCATCACAGTGTTGTATGTAAGATCACAGTTAAGCATCTCACGTTAAATTGTTGTGCTCTGTTATATACACAAAAAACATTGAAACATCTGTGATAGGATAAAGATGCTGAACCATTTTGGCCATGTTTTCGGCCAACAGCAGTTAATTTTAATGAATGTGTCCATTCATTTTTGTCCATTTGTTTTATCATTCCCTTTGTTTAATCTGTTTTTTCAAGAGTTTAATTCAAATAAAAGTACTCAAGGGAAATGTATGTCAGTGTTTTTTTATTGAAAACATCAGTAGTAAAACATTACAAATCATATTAAGTTTTGTGTTTTAAATAATATTTAAAGTAAAGGTTAAAAAAGATAACTAGGACTCTTATGTAAAAAAAAAATGCAATAAATCATAATATATTTATAAGCATTACTTAAGTAAAATTTACAAACAGAGTCAATAAAATTTACTGGGAATTCCCAAGTAAACTTAACTTATAATTATGGATAGGCTTTTACTTGGCAAATTTTTGTAAATTTACTAGCCTTTTCTGAGTGAAAATTGTTTCCAAGCTTTTTTCAAGTAAATCCTACTCCAAATTTTTTTCAGTGTAGTCACTAAAGACATTGTTTTCTCGATGAATACCTAAGTGCTTTTGCAGTAGTGTGCAGGTGGCGCTGCTGGGGATTTATGAGACCCCTTTTTCGTGCAACCATAAGTATGACACATGCGTGTCATACTATTAATATATGCTTTTCACATTGTTATGATGAACAATGTGAAACAAACATGATGATGAATGCCTAAGAGCTTACACAGTAGTGTGCTTTCAGTGACGAAAATCCGTTTAAGCATGTTTCAAGGCACTGGGGCTTGAGGACACCCCATTTTCCTACATACAAATACACATCCGTGTCATACTTTTAACATATATTTTTCATATTGTCATGATATGAAACATGATTTTTTAAATAAATAATATGCACTAAAACACTGTTTTTTCAGCGAATACCTAAGTACAATGTGCATTTGGATCTAAAAATGCTTTTAGGTAAGTTTCAAGCCGCTGGGGCTTAAGGACACCCCTTTATAATGCAAACACATACATCAACATTCGTATCATACTTTTAACACGTTTTTCACATTGTTATAATGGAAAATGATATGAAACATGATTGTTTATATTAAAAGTCATATTTAGATAAAAAATATTAAAAAGTCAAAGCCATGAAAAATCATAGGTAGTAAGGTTTCTTTACATGAAATATTCACTGTCCCACAGTTTTCTCAACGAATGCCTAAGTGCTGACCCAGTCATGTGCTTTCGGTGACGGAAATGCGTTTAAGCAAGTTTCAAGGTGTTGGGCTTCAGGACACCTCTTCTATCTTCAGGACAACAAGCACAAACATGCACATCTAGGCCATACCTTTAATAGATGTTTTTCCACATTGTTAAACGGCATGAAACATGATGATGTTAAAATTCAAATTTTGCCACAATAGTTTGTTCAAAAGTCGAAAACGTGATTAATCATATATTGAAAATTTATTTTCATCAACTAGTCACTAAACACATTGTTTTCTCGATGAATACCTAAGGGCTTTTGCAATAGTGACCAATTTGCGCTGAAGATGTCCTTAAGCAAGTTTCAAGTCGCTGGGGATTTAGGAGACACCTTTTTCGTGCAAACATAAGTATGGCACATACGAGTCATACTTTTAATACATGTTTTTCACTTTGTTTTGATGGCCAATGATATGAAACAGGATTGTTTATATTACAAGTCATATTTTCATAATAAAGTGTAAAAAAAAAAAAAAAAAAGTCAAAGCTGTGAAAAAAAATCATATTTTGAAAGGTTACTTTTCATGAAATATGGACTATCACAGTTTTCTTAACGAATACCTAACTGGACACAGTAGTGTGCTTTCTGTGATGAAACTGCGTTTAAGCAAGTTTCAAGCTGCTGGGGCTTCAGGACACTCCTCATTCAAACAAACAAATACAGGCACATCTTGGTCATAGCTTTAATATATGTTTTTCATATGGTTATAATGGACAATGATATGAAACAGGATTGTTTATATTAAAAGTCATATTTTGATAATCGAGTGTTTAAAAAAACTCAAAGCTGTGAAAAAAATCTAATGTAGCAAAATTACTTTTCATGAAACATGCACTATCACACAGTTTTCTCAACGAATGCCTAACTGCTCAACAGTAGTGTTCTTTCTGTCAGGAAAATGAGTGTAAGCAAGTTTCAAGTGCTTGGACTTCAGGATACCCCTTTTTCAAACAAACACATAGATGCACATCTGGGTCCTGCCATTAATATATTTTTATATTGTTATGATGGAAAACGGTATGAAACATGATGATGTTAAAATTAATATTTGTAAAAGTCAAAAACGTGTTTTATCATATATTGCAAATTTATTTTCATCAACTAGTCACCAAACACATTGTTTTCTCGATGAGTACCTAATTGATTTTGTAGTGTGCAACTGGCGCTTAAAATGCGTTTAAGAAAGTTTTAAGTCTCTGAGGCTTTAGCAGACCCCTTTTTTGTTCAACCATAAGTATGGCACATTCGTGTCATTCTTTAAATATATGTTTTTCACATTGTTATGATGGACAATCATCTTTAGAAAGGTTATTTTTCATGAAATATGTACTATCACACAGTTTTCTCAACGATTGCCTAAGTGCTTAACAGTAGTGTGCTATCTGTGCTCAAATTGCGTTTAAGCAAGTTTCAAGCTGCTGGGGCTTCAGAACAACCCTTTCCCAAACAAACAAATCCATGCACTTCTTGGCCATAGCTTTAATATATGTTTTTCACTTTGTTATGGTATGTTCAAAAGTCAAAAACGTGATTAATTATATATTGCAAATTCGTTTTCATCAGCTATTCACCAAACACACTGTTTTCTCGATGAATACCTAAGTGCTTTTGCAGTAGTGTACAATTGGAGCTGAAGTTTCAAGTTACTGGAGCTTTATGAGATCCTTTTTTCGTTCAACCATAGTGTGGTTTCTGTGATCAAATTGCGTTTTAAAGCAAGTTTCAAGACGCTGGGGCTTTTGGAGACCCCATTTTCATGCAAAAATATGTGTGGCTCTTGTGTGTCATACCTTTAATACACTTTTTTCACATTGTTATGATGGAAAACGATATAAAACATGATGATGTTAAAATTCAGATTTTGCTACTATAGTATGTTCAAAAGTCAAAAACGTGATTTATCATATACTGCAAATTCATTTTTTTATCAACTAGTCACCAAACGCATTGTTTTCTCTATGAATACCTAAGTGCTTTTGCAGTAGTGTGGAGCTGAAAATGCGTTTAAGCAAGTTTCAAGTCACTGGGGCTATATGAGACAATTTTTTAGTGCAACCATAAGTATGGAACTCCTAACTGCTCAACAGTAGTGTGCTTTCTGACATGAAAATGTGTTTAAGTAAGTTTCAAGCTGCTTGGGCTTCAGGATACCCCTATTTCAAACAAACGCATACATGCACATTTGGGTAGTACCGTTAATATATGTTTTTCACGTTGTTATGATGGAAAACGGTATGATACATGATGATGTTAAAATTCAGATTTTGCCACTATAGTATGTTCAAAAGTCAAAAACGTGATTTATCATATATTGCAAATTTATTTTCATCAACTAGTCACCATTGTTTTCTCGAAGAATACCTAAGTGATTTTGCAGTAGTGTGCAACTGGAGCTGAAAATGCATTTAAGCAAGTTTCAAGTCACTGGGGCTTTAGGAAACCCCTTTTTCGTTCAACCATAAGTATGGCACTTGTGTGTCATTCTTTAAATATATGTTTTTCACATTGTTATGATGTTCATTGATAAGAAACAAGATTGTTTATATAAAAAATCATATTTTGATAAAGTGTAAAAGAGTAAAAAAAAGTGTAAAAAAAAAGTCAAAGCCGTGAAAAAAATCATATTTAGAAAGATTACTTTCCATGAAATATGCACTATCACAAAGTTTTCTCAACAAATACCTAAGTGCTTAACCGTAGTTTGCTTTTCACATGCTTACGAAGAAAAATGATATAAATCATGATTGTGTATATGAAAATTCTTATTTGATAATAAAGTGTTAAAAAGTCAAATGTCTAAAAATAATGTCTAGAAAGGTACATTTAATCAAAATATGCACGTCCGTATCATACTTTTAATAGATGATTTTCACATTATTATGATTGAAAATGATATGAATCATTTTTTTATATTAAAATTCATATTCTGATGATATTGTATTAAAAATTCAAACCGTGAAAAATCATATGTAGAAAGATACTATTAATCATTTTAGCTATTAATAACTGTCTGAGTTATTCTGAGTCTTGGGCAGTAAACTCTCAAGTGTCAGCTTTCTTCTAAAGATACTTTGATTATGTGCATAAGCAGAAGGACTCATGAGCAACATTTTATTTTGAAATTGCACTTGTCATTCCTGTGTCAAGCATCAACTGTGAGAGAGACTGCTCCACAGTGAACAGGGTAAGCACAGAGGCATTATGACTGAAGTTGCTGAGATGTGTGCCAAACACTGCACTTATATGATAAATTGCATATTCTTCTTAACTAAAAAAGAATACAGTGTGTGTGTGCCAAATGCACCTTTTATTTTCATTCATTTGGCTAATTGTAGTTACCATCATTTTCAGGTCAAATCAGACCTTCACAAGGGTCCATGAGGGTCTCCATCAATGGGCCGAGCCCAAAGGAATTCAACCACAAAAGGGCATTACAACTGTTTGTCTTGAAGGCCAGGAAAATTAAATGTCCAAATTCAGGGTGCAGTGTTTGGCCATAGGGATGTAGGATGTAGATGGTTGATCATTACCATGTCCTCCTCATCCAGTATATATTTTTAAATTTTCTAAACCAGTTCAACACATGTAATCACTTTTGCTTTATTTTTTTAATGGCTCAAATCAAATGCATGCTCTAGCTCTAATATATATTATTTTATGTTTTGAACAGACTAAGGAAACTATTAAAAATGGTGTTTTAAGGATAATAAATTCAAAACAAAATACTATGGCATGATTTTATGTTTGAAAACTTTCAGATAAACAGATTTTGCAAATGCCAATAGTTTTTCTTAGCTTTAAAGCTGTTAAAGCTATTGAGAACAAGTAAATAACAGTAAGCATGATATTGCATCATACAGAAGTGATCTTTATGGCTGAGTGAAAATGTATGTAGTTTTCTCTTAAATACTGATATAAATAGCTACTTTAAACTCATAGGTAGGCTGGTACACTTTCCATGTCAGGTGATACAACCAATGAAACACTAAGAAAATGCTATTTTATCATAAAACTCTTTATTATTTTTAAAAATTATATATATGAATTAGCTAGCAAAGGAAAAAGCTAATACAGACATCCAGGTAGAAGCCTGTTTATGAAATGGCAAAGAGAGAAAGCAAAGTTGCACCATAAAATACTCAAAAGCAAAAAGGAAGCAAAAGGCAAAATCTCCAACTGAATGGAACAGATCAAGGATTGCAAAGAAACTGGCCATCCAGAGAAAAGAGATAGTTGTTGACTTCCTCTGTTGAGATGAAAATGGTCACTTACTGCCAGGGAGAAAGGATATAGTCACAAAAACCAAAAAAAACCCATCTCCAGTGTAATTCTGAAATGAAAAAGTCCCTGCCGCTGTCTTACAGACCGTTTATTTGATATTGTCCTGCCTGTGACAATGATGTCTCCCTCTCAGATGCGCTGAACAACTTCTACACTTGGTTTGAGGTGCAGAACTACACGATGGCGAGGAAGACCACCCCTCCTCCCAACAATCAGGTGCTGGGTCTTACCACGGCTGATGTGAGGAATACTCTACTCAGAGTTAACCCACGGAAGGCTGCTGGACCAGACAACATTTCTTCAACACCTCCCTGAGCAGCGTCGCCTTTCCAACATGCTTCAAGGCCACCACCATCATCCCCATGCTGAAGAAGTCTCTAGTGTCCTCCCTCAACGACTACCGTCCCGTTGCACCATCATCATGAAGTGCTTCGAGAGGCTCGTCATTAGGCACATCAAGACCCTGCTGCCCGCCCCCACTGGATCCCCTGCAATTTGTGTAACATCCAAACTGCTCAACAGATGACCCCATCACCACCACTCTCCATCTGGCCCTCACCCACCTGGACAAAAAGATGTTCAAATGCTGTTCATAGACTTCAGTTCAGTATTCAACACAATCATTCCTCAGCACCTAATTAGAAAGCTGAACCTGCTGGGCCTGAACACCTCCCTCTGCAACTGGATCCTGAACTTTCTGACTGGGAGATCTCAGTCAGTCCGGCTCGGGAACAGCTTCTCTAACACCACCACACTGAGCACTGGGGCTGGGTACTCAGTCCACTGCTGTTCACCCTGCTGATTCATGACTGTGTAGCTCGAATTACATCATCAAGTTTGGCAATGACAAGGCTGAGGTGGGTTTCATCAGCAAGAACAACGAGTCAGCATACAGAGAGGAGGTGCAACAGACTTGTGCAGAGCCAACAACCTGTCTCTGAAAGTGGACAAACCTAAAGAGTTGTTGTTGACTTCAGGAGAGCACAGAGCAGTCACTCTCCGCTGAACATTGGCGGCTCTTCCGTGGAGATCGTAAAAAGCACCAAATTTTTTGGAGCTCACCGGCGGAGGACCTCACCTGGATTCAATTCAATGGAGATAACCTGGTGCAGAACCTCAGAGACTGCTTCACAAAATCTTCTGATGTCCTCCTCACTCACCCAAAAGAATGAAAATTACACACGGGGAGAGCTTTTGCTTCTGAAGCAGCCCACATATCTGTCAAGGCCACAATCCCACAATGGTCAGCTTGCAAAAAGCCAGTACCCAGGGTTATTACACAACTACACAACTGACGTGCTCAAAGTGATCTCAGAGCCAGAGCCTCTTAATTCACAGCACGCTCAGCTAACTCATGCAGACTGGGACTGCTTAAATATGCACACCTGAAATGGGTGCATAACTGAACTAATATTTCAAAATATTTTGAAATATTTTGTCAACATTACATTGTTGTTAAATCATAATCCATTTTTGTTTAGTATGTAGTTATTATATCGTGTTGCATTCCAGTTGCTATGCATTTAATTTTTAAAGATCTTGAAATAATTTTGATGAATGCATTTGGATATTTGAAATAAAAAAAATTTTCAATGGCCTTAAGCTGATGTTTCTTTTTAAGTGTATCAATATAAAACATGACTTTGTTGTTTTTCAATCACAATCGATTACAGTATATCTAACCAATCTATTGCACTGTAGTCTATTTCAGTTCCAATGAGATCCCATTTGGAGCGAATGTGATCTCATGTGATTTATCCTGTTTTTGATCAATTTCCTATTTTTTTTACTTTTTTTTTTTTAATTTGCATTTGAAAAAAAAAAAAAAAATCAATTATTCAGCACATTTCCTGTCATTACTAAAGTTGTCAGGTGACACAACTGATAATAGTCAGGTGGTGCATCCATGTAAAATATTGATTTTAACCAATAAATAATAGATTAAAGTGAACAAATAGCTGAAAACTAGATTGTGAATAGCTATTGTATTGAATACATTCTTTTCTATAATTGTATAATTCGTTTTCTGTCTTGATAATTTTTGGCCTTTAAAATCTTAAATAATCTTAAATTAATGTAAAAAATACACAACCACAAAATAATAATGCATTAGTTACTGTAGAAACTAAAGAGATACTTACTTAAGATTTCACTTAGAATTAATACCAGCAATATATATTAGGAATATATATATCCATTGTCACACACACATATACATATATATATCCATTGTCATACATACATACATATAGATAGATAGATAGATAGATAGATAGATAGATAGATAGATAGATAGATAGATAGATAGATAGATATGCATTGCATTCATTTTGAAAAGATTTTTCCCAGCAGAACAACTTCACTTACTGGATTGCGCTTCATTGACTTTGATGAAAAGACATTTTTCTGTGATCCAGAAATAAGCTCCTCCTTGGAGAACATGCCAAAAGCTGACTTTCACAACGTCCAGCCCCTTCTACACATTGTACAAGACTCAAACCGAAATTCAGCTCTGAAAGTAGCTTATCATAATACAAAGGGACTGCAGTGTCACTTGAATGATTTAAAAAGCCATCATGAGCTTCTATTGGCTGATGTGCAATCACACATCGTGTAGCTATCATGATATTGTCTAATGTGTTTTAGAATAGATAATAGATAAATAGTGAGAAACTCTCCCCTTGTTCTTAAGGAACTGCAGTGCCCAAATCAGAAAACAATCACTTAGATCTTTTCTAGAAAAGACAGATGTAAAATACCATGAGTGTGTTCTAAGCATAGCCACAATATCTAGTCCCCATGTTTACATTTACATTTATTCATTTAGCAGATGCTTTTGGTCAAATGGAATAAGACCCTCCAATGGCCAGAGGGCAACCTAAGGCAAGACATCACCACCACTAAGCATCTGCCCATGCAGAGAGTGGAATGAGGTGATGATCCAATGATGGGGAAAACTCTCCAAGGCCAGAGGGCAACCTAAGGCAGGACATTACTGCCACTAATCACCTGTCCAAGCAGGGAGGTGTATGATAGACAATAAACTGGATGTGATGCTTTTGGGCCAAAAGTATCAAAAGAGGAGATCAATTAATGAATGAAATATTGAATGAATGAATGAATGAATATTATGTAGTAAATATATTTAGAATAACTGCATCGATTTTTCATCCATTACACCATACTATAGATTCTGTGTGTACTGTATGTGTGTGTGTTAGATATAGAGCTGGTGAGTTGACTGTGTATGTGAGAATGTGCTGCAGGATGAGTGGGAGTGTGAGCATCCTTTCCAAGGATTGCCACATTTACATGGTAGAAAGGCTTGTGTAATCCAAACTAAGTGAAACAGGTAGAAAGATAGATGGAGCGAGAGAAGTACAAGTAGATAGATTGTCAATAAGCTGTGGCTAGGTCTTTGCTTGGGTGGTCAGGTTGATCGCTTGGCCTTTGCTGGTGTGTTCAGCAGAGTTTCCGCTAAGAAATTTTGGTGCCAGTCTGGGAACGATAAAGTCTAACGGACAAACTAAAAAAAAATCCAGTCATCTCATTTTGGCATGTCAAGTCAAGCCAAGTGTCAAGTGAGTTTTTATTGTCATTCCTCTATATAGGTGGTATACTTTGGAATGAAATGTCATTTCCTCAGGACCATAGTGCAACACATGACAGCACGCAAGACTACATAAAGTGCAAATACAAAACAGTGTAGGATGAGTGGAAGTCAACAAATACACAGAACAATAAATACAGAGAACATGAGCTGTAAACTGTAAACTATTGTGTGATGTAGCACAAGTGTAGCAGCAAAAACTAGTTCCATAAGTTAAAGTGTCTGATGCAGTTTTGTAAAGTGTGATGGTGCTGTGGTACACATACTGGGTAAGATGTTTGACTAGCCCAGGTGAGCATTGGGAGGCAGCAACGTGTTGAGTAATCTGACTGCCTCAGGGAAGAAATTGTTGCAGAGTCTGCTACTGGTGGGAGGAATGCTTCTCTACTTTCTGTCAAATGGCAGGAGGGTGAAGAGTCCATGAGAGGGGTGAGATGGGTCATCCATAATACTGGTGACTTTGCGGATGCAGCGGTTGTTGAATGAGGTGTCGATGGTGGGTAGCGAGACCCCGAAGATCTTTTCAGCTGTTCTCACAATCCGCTGTAGGGTCTTGCGGTGGAGTCTGTGTCGTTCCCATACCACACAATGAGACAGCTTGTCAGCACTCTCTCAACCTCTCTCCCTCTGTAGAAGGAGGTGAGGATGGGTGGGGGAGTTTGGATCTCTTCAGCCTCTGCAGGAAGTGGAGGCGTTGCTGGGACTTCTTGGCTAGACAGGTGGTGTTGAGAATCCAGAAGAGGTCCTCCGTCATGTGCACACCAAGAAACTTGGAGCTTTTGACTTTCTCCACAGTTGTTCCATTGATGTGCAGTGGTGAGTGATGCACTTCAGACCTCCTGAAGTCGACAATCACCTCTTTATAGTTTTAGATTGTTGAGATAGATTGTTGTCTCTACATCATTCTGCAAGCTGGTTCACCTCCTCTCTGTACGTTGACTCATCATTGTTGCTGATGAGGCCCATGACTGTAGTGTCATCAGCAAACTTGATGATGTGATTAGAAATGAACTTTGCAGCATAGTCAAGAATCAGCAGTGTGAACAGCAGTGGACTGAGCACACAGCCCTGGGGGCATCAGTGCTCAGTGTGGTGGTGCTGGAGGTGGAGCTGCTGATCCTGGCAGACTGGGGTCTCCCAGCCAGGAAGTCCAGGATCCAGTTGCAGAGGGAGGTGCTCGGACCCAGCAGGCTCAGCTTTATTATCAGTTGCTGTGGGGTAATTGTGTTGAATGCTGAACTGAAGTCTATGACCAGCATGTTTATATAGTTGTCATTTTTGTCCAGATGGGTCAGAGAAAGGTGGATGGTAGCAGATATGGCATCCTCTGTTGAGCAGTGGGGATGATAGGCATACTGAAATGGGTCCAGTGTGGTGTGAAGACTGCTCTTAATGTGTTTCATGACTAGCCACTCAAAGAATTTCATAATGATAGGTGTGAGTGCAACCGGTCAGCAAAATTTGGCACCATATTTATGGACCCGAAGTGGCCACTGCGTGCTACCACACTGCCATCTTGGAAACGTGTTTATTTTGCACTGGCACTGCCTGGCACTGAGTTGTCTAATCAGTGGGAGACGGTAATAATGGAGCAGCTGGAAATGTCTGACAGAGAGAGAGATGCACTCATGTTTTATGTTGGTGCTACGTTTGTGGTTTATGCAATGTTTGAGTTCTCTTTATGATTAAATTTTATGCTTGTGTTCAGTCGGTTCCCGCCTCCTCCTTGCCCATCTTTGAAGTTTGTTCGAAACCTGGGAGGGAGGAGGGAGAGTCCTCGCCACTGTGGGAGGATCATGAAGCCGTGGAAACGTGGTGCTGGAGCGGTTGCTGAAGGAGTCGCTGCAGTTGGCCTGAGAAGGGGAGGAGTCGCTGCCATCGGCCTGAAAAAGGGAGGAATAGCACACACACATATCTCTCTTCCCTCTGCTGTTTTGAACTACTCCTTTATTAATCTCTCCTATTGATTATACAACTCAGTGCCAGGTGTGCATCCTCATAGTCTGGCCCTTCCTGCTCCTTGTCACACTCACGCAGCCTATAGTACACCCCCTCCTCCCCTTTCTGGAGGAGCGGTGCTGCCCTCTTGGCTACATCCTTTGACCAGCCAGCCCTGCATCCTGGGATCGAAAGGAGAGATAAGAGGAGGAAGAGGGGAGAGAGAATGAGCGAGCAGGAGAGACAGAACAAGAGGGAGAGAGAGAAAAGAAAAACCTGGTTCCCCAGTCCCCAGACACGCTGTCATCTGGTCCTCGGCCAGCAGGGAAGCTATTCCCATTATGCTGAGCGCTAGCACTGGACCTCCTGGGGGGACAGCTACGGCTCCTCCCCTTTTCAGGCAGAAGGCAGCTGCACCTCCGCCTCCCAGCAGGTCCTCTGTCCCCAGGTGGACAGTATTACAGCAGCGACTCCTCCTAATTTTCACATTGTTATGACAGAAAATGTTATGAAACATAATTGTTTATATTAAAATTCATATTTTCATGATATAGTGTTAAAAACTCAAAGCTGTGAAAAAACTTATGTAGAAAGGTCACTTTTCTTCAGGGATACACTAATACACTGTTTTCTTAACAAATGCCGAAGTGCTTATACAGTAGTTTGCATAGGCCTCTGAAAATGCGTGTAAGCAAGTTTCAAGGCGCTGTGGCTTTGAAAAAGGCACCCCTTTTTCAAACAAACACATACATGCACATCTGTGCCATACCTGTAATACATGGTTTTCACATTGTTATGGTGGAAAAAGGTATGAAACATGATTATGTTAAAATTTATATTTTGACACTATTGATTTAAAAGTCAAAAACGAGAAAAATTACATATAGAAAGTTCATTTTCATCAACTAGTCATTAAACACATTGTTTTCTCAACTAATGCCTAAGTGCGCTCTAGTGTGCATTCGAACACGTTTTTCACATTGTTATGATAGAAAATGTTACGAAACAATATTGTTTATATTAAAACTCATATTTTGATAATAAAGTGTAAAAAAAAGTCAAAGATGTGAAAAAAAATCATATGTAGACATGACATATGTAAAACTCAACGCTGAAAATACGTTTAAGCAAATGTCAAGGTTCTGGGCCTTGAGATCATACGTTTTTCATGCAAACACATACATGCACGACCTTATCATACTCTTAATGTATATTTTTCACAATGTTATTTTGGACAACGGTGCAAGCACGTTCTCGTCATATGTTTATCAATGAAAAACAATCAAAGAAGTGAAAAATAATAAGAACAAAGGTACATTTAATCAAAAGTGTGCAAATATACACATGAATGCGTCATGAATCGACTTGTCAAAGAAGTGCAGAATAAATAAATATTAAAATTCATATTTTGACAATATATTTTTGAAAGAAGTAAAATTCATATTTTGTCAATACAGTATTAAAAAGTGAAAGACTTGATAAATCATTAATAGAAAGATAATTTTCATCAGCTAGTCACAATACACACTGTTTTCTCAACGAGTGCCTCATTGCTTATGGAATAGTGTTCATTCAGCGCTAAAAATGAGTTTCAGCAAATTTCAAGGCACTCGGGACTGATGGCACCCTTTTGCATGCCAATACACACATGAACAACAGTATCATACTTTTAGTGTTTTTCACATGTTATGACAGAAAATGATATGAAACACGACTGTTTATATCAAAATGTATATTTTCAGAATATAGTATTAAAAGGTCAAAAACGTGGTAATTCAAATATAGAAAGATACTTTTCTTAAAATAGTCCCTAACGAACTGTTCCCTCAACGAATGCCTAAGAGCTTAATCATTAGAGTGCGTTCAGTGCTTGAGTGCACGCTTCATTCAGGCAAATACATACTTTCAGATCTGTGTCATACTTTTAATATTTCACAGTGTTTAATGATGGAAAATCATATGAAACATAATTGTATCTATTTAAAGTCATGCTTTGAAGAAATTATTAAAAAGCGAAAGAATTGGAAATAATGTGAATAAAAAATGCATTTAATTAAAAGCAAATGCACGTTCTCGTCATATGTTTATCAATGAAAAACAATCAAAGAAGTAAAAAATAATGAGAAGAAAGATACATTTAATCAAAAGTGGGCAAATATGCATGCGTCATGAATTGACTTGTCAAAGAAGTGCAAAATAAATAAAATAAAATTAATATTTTAACAATATATTTTTGAAAGAACTAAAATTCATATTTTGCCACTATTGTATGCTCAAAAGTCAAAAACGTGATTTGTCATATATTGCACATTTATTTTTATCAACTAGTCACCAAACACATTGTTTTCTCGATGATGACCTAAGTGATTTTGCGATAGTGTGCAAAGTGTGCTGAAATTTCAAGTAACTGGAGCTTTATGAGACACTTTTTTTCGTTCAACCATAAGTATGGCACATATGTTTCATTCTTTAAATGTATTTTTTCACATTGTTATGATGGACACTGATAAGAAGCAGTATTGTTTATAGTAAAAATCATATTTTGATAATAATGTGTTAAATTAAAAAAAAGTCAAAATGGTGAAAAAGTCATATTTAGAAAGGTTACTTTTCATGAAATCGGTACAAAACATGATGATGTTAAAATTCAGACTTTGCCACTATAGTATGTTCAAAAGTCAAAAACGTGATTTATCATATATTGCAAATATATTTTTAACAACTAGTCACCAAACACATTGTTTTCTCGATGAATACGTAAGTGGAGTGCAAATAGCGCTGAAAATGCTTTTAAGCAATTTCCAAGTCACTGGGGCTTTAGAAAACCCCTTTTTCTAGCATTCTTTGAATATGTGTTTTTCACATTGTTATGATGGAAAATGATTTGAAACATGATGATGTTAAAATTCAGATTTTGCCACAATAATATGTTCAAAAGTCAAAAACGTGATTTATCATATATTGCAAATTTATTTTCATCAACTAGTCACCATTGTTTTCTCGAAGAATACCTAAGTGATTTTGCATTAGTGTGCAAATAGCGCTGAAAATGCGTTTAAGCAAGTTTCAAGTCGCTGGGGCTTTAGGAAACCCCTTTTTCGTTCAACCATGAGTATGGCACATATGTAGCATTCTTTAAATATGTGTTTTTCACATTGTTATGATGGAAAACGGTATGAAACATGATGATGTTAAAATTCAGATTTTGCCACTATAGTATGTTCAAAAGTCAAAAACATGTTTAGAACGTCAATACTTCACAAATATGCAATAACACTGCTATTCATGAGGAACTTCTAGGTGCTAATGCAAGTGTGTTCTTTAGGCGATGAAAACGCTATTGAGACAAAGCGCTACTAGGTCGGCAAAGTGTTTTTTCTAAAAAAAAAAAAAAAAAGCATATGTGCACGTGCATAAAGTACAGTTCAATGAAAAACGGGACGAAAAATGATAGGACATATAATTTTTTATATTATAATAATAATTTAATAATAATATGTCAAAAAGTCTAAATAGTGAGCAAAAACTGTTGCGAACGTCAATGCTCATCAAATATGCATTATCACAGTGTTCTTATCAATGCTCTTTGTGCTAATATGTGCGTGCGCTTAAGGCGCTGAAACACTATTTTGGCAGGTGTTTTTTCTAAGAAATATATGTGCACATTTGTGTAAAAGTCGTGCATTTGTTTACATTTCAATGACAGTTATTGCATCTTTAGGATGAAAAATGACACGAGATATAATTATATTAAAAATAACAATGTTATTGTATTTTTGACACACGTGTGTGCTGATATAGTTGCTAATACAGAGGTTTTTCTAACAAACGCATATGTACACATGCATGAAGTACATTTTAATGACATTTATTGAGTTGCATTTATTGCACTGCATTTAAAAATGACACGAGATATAAATGTTTAATATTAAAAGGTATAATTAGATAAAAATGTCTCAAAAAGTCTGAATCGTGAAAAAAAAATGTTTAGAACGTCAATACCTGTCAAAAGTACAAAATCACTGTTATTTTTGACAAACCTTTGTTTGCTAATGCAATTGTGCTCTTTAGGCGCTGAAAACGCTATTAAGACAGTTTCAAGCGCAACAACAAACGCATAAAATACTTTTCAATGACATTTGTTACATATTTACTATGAAAAATGATACGAAATAAGAGTGTTTGTAGAAAAATATATAAGTTTATAATAATGTATTGAAAAGTCCAAATCATGAAAAAAAAAATGTTTAGAAAGTCATTACTTTAGTCATTACAATCTGGACATTTGAAAACACCTGGTGTTTTTCCAGTCTTCACCTGTCCTGTTTGGGTGAGTCTGTGCCCATTATAGTCTCGGATTCTTGCTCATAACTGAGAGGAGTGAAACCTGATGTAGTCTTCTGCTATTGATATCTGCTAACATGGTTGTATAGAGCATTTACTTGCTTTACTATAGACTTCCTGTCAGTAATTGGTTATTCTCCTCTGATATCTCTCATCAACAATGTGTTTCAGCCTGCAGATCCTTGGCTCACAGGATGTTCTTTTGTTTTTCTTACCATTCTTTGTAAACTAGGGAATGTTGTGTGTGAAATTTCCAGGAGATCAGCAGTTTCTGAAATATTCAAACCTGCCCATCTGTTACCAACAACCGTGCCACAGTTAAAGTCACAGAATTTTTTCCCCATTCTGATGTTTGATATGCACATTAACTGAAGCTCTTGGCCTGTGTCTGCATGACTTTATGCGCTGGGCTGCTGCTGCCTTATGATTGGCTGATTTGATAATTGCATAAATTTTCCTGCTAAGGTGAAAAAGCATGAAGGTTACACATAATTTTTCCCTTAGCAAGGTACATATTGCTCAAGGACAGTCCAAATATTCACAATATTAAATTAAATCCAGTGGATTTAAAAGTTACATTGTAACTTTATCACACATTTTTAGATTATCTGACAGAACATTTTTACAGGGCCGGCCAAGTACCCACTGAAATTTAGTTGGTTGTGATTGTGCTTTTACTGTATATATATATATATATACATATATATTCTGTATATTTTCCCATATATACCTAGATAAAATTATATTAGAAAGATGTATTTTATCCCAAGAATTTTTTACTTTCCATGTAAACCAGAGAGTGTTGCACTAATGGCTGCACATGAGATGGCCCTTTTAAGACCAGGCAGAAAAGGAGAAAAGTGCTTTGAAAGATGAGACTACTTCACTTGTTAAAGGAGGACAAGGCATATCTTCAGTCTGAATTGACTTGTAAGGAAGACTTTATCTAGGAGCTCATTTCTACCAAGAAGGAGGAAATCCCTCATCCAAGTGGATACTCAGGTGGGTGGGGAAGTTTTAGACTTCATATGATGTTAATGTAATAATCACTATCTTGTGGCCTTCTTGTGCCCATCAGATATGAATCAGACTCAAAGAAAACCCAGCCACTCGAAAAGTCTGGTGAATCAGATGATGACTCTTCTGTACTGTCTGACTCTTCTGTGGAACTGCCAAAGAAGCCCACAGTGCGTAAACACATGAGGCAAACCCCGGTACCCAAAAGTGACTACTCACGTGTAAGAGGTAATGAAATACCTGTTTCAAAGAATATGAAATATCAGGGATGCACTAAAATTTCAGCAACTGAAATATCACTGTCAGTTGTATAGAAACTACAGTAGTTCATGGTTTGTGACAACATCAGATTGTCAAAGTGCAGTCATCTTTATACTCTTTAGAAATACATTCAAGCAAACATAAGACTGACTAATTAATACCTATAAATCGGTGTATAATGCATTATGAGCATGGGCTTCATAGAAAGTGTTACCAAACTTATTTTTTGTGGATACCTATGTTACTATAAAGATCTAATTTTATGTTAATTAGGTTACTACATATTTGTTTAGCTCAGGGAACAGACTTGATTATCATCAGGGTGGTTCACAAAGTACTCCTCCGGATTCTGTAGATCATGGCCTGAGTGATCTGTCATTAGATGTACAGCACATCCCCTTGTAGAATTGCTATTAATGAATGAAGGTACCATATGAATTGGCTTGAGAAAATTTAAGATCACCAGTAGATTCACCAGAGCATTTATTAGACCTTTCACAACACCACTAAAACTGCTTGTCTCTGCGTTTCTTCATTTGGATAAAATTTCGAAAATTCCCTTTAACCCAAGGGTCTTTCAATGGTTTACCAAAAAGCTGTTCAGTGGCCTATCCAGTCAATAATCGAATACTATGTTCAAATCATGTTTTTTTTTCTTTTTTGAGTTTTTCTTCCCATGCTAAAATCAAAAGTGTATAGAAATGAAGGCAGTAGTTTGTTGCAATTACTGAAAATTCTTCAAAAAAAAAAAAACCTGCATGTCACAATAACTTGCCATCAATGCAGCAGGCACAGCATATAATCAGTAAATAGGATAGACAGGGAAAGAACCAATAAACAAAATAAACCAGGATCACAAACACAGAATAAGCAGCTCAGTCACATCAGCCAGTAGACCAGCAGCAAGACTTCATAATGATTGAATGAAACTCTGGATTATGTATTAAAGTGCGTGAGACTGTGAACAGGAGAAGCTGATCAGAAGTTCAGTGATTGCAAATGTGAATATGGATCATGTGATGATTCCTTCATTGAGAATCATGGCAACTAGGGGTCAAGCACCGAAGATCACGAAATCATGATTTTATTTCCTGTCTGTCCTCATCACAACACACCAAGGAATTCCAGTAAACGTCTAGAGGGCTACAATGAAAATTAGCTCACAGAATTTACTTAACTATAACATGTACGTTGACTCCACACGATTGAATTGATTCACATTTAAAAAAAAAAAAAATTTGTACAGCCAACATGATTTGATAATGTACAACTGATATAAAAGTCTACACATCACTCTTAAAATGGCAGGTTTTTGTGATGTAAAAAAAAAGGAAACCAAGATAAATCATGTCAGAACCTTTTCCACCCTCAATGTGAAATTGCAACGTATAAAAATTAAGTGAAAACAATCAGAAACATTTTAGGGAAAAATAAAAAGGTAAAAAAGGTAAAATAAAAATGTTACAATTACCTGGTTGCATAAACGTGCACACCCTTTTATAATTGGGGATGTGACTGTGTTCAGAATGAACCAATCACAATCACGTTCAAAAGTAATTATCATACAGCTGTCATCAATGAAATTATTCTTCCTGGTTTCATCGAAAAGAAGAAGGGTATAAAAGAATTTCCAAAACATTAGATGTACCACGGTGGTAAAGTCCATCGTCAACAAATGGGGAAAATAGAGCACCACAATGACATCACCAAGAACAGGATGTCCCTCCAATATTTATAAATGGACAAGTCAAAAACTTACCAGGGAGGCTGCCAAGAGACCTATGGCAACATTAAAGGAGCTGCAGGAATATCTGACAAGTACTGATTGCATGTGATGATAGTTTTTCATATTCTTTATATGTCTGGGCTATAGGGTAGAGTGGTTTTGATGGAAGCCCTTCTTGACAAAAAAAAATTCAAGCTCAACTAAATCAACAAGATCATCAAGAACACCATAAAAGTGCAGCTTGGTGTTGGCAGCATCATGCTTTTCTTCTGCCAGAACTAGGGCTTTTATCAAGGTGCAGGAAATTGTGAATAGCTACAAATACCAGTCGGTTTTATGTGTCTACTAGTAAACTGAAGAAAGGTAATTTCACCTTTCGGCATGACAATGACCCAAAGCATACATCCAAATCAACAAAGGAATGACTTAACCAAAAGAAGATCAACCCCTAACAAAAAAATCTGTGGGGTGAAGCAGGCTGTTCACAGGAGATGTCCTTACAATTTGATGGATCTAGAATGTTTTTTCAAGATAGAGTGGGAAAACATTGCCAAGTCAAGATGCGCCACGCTGAAAGACTCTTACCTACTTCAAAAACAATTAGTTTAGCGGTGTGCACACTTATGCAACTATGTTGTGTACACTTATGCAACGTTACTTTTTCCCTAAAAAAGATTCTGATTGTTTATCGCTTAATTTTTAGACTTTCTACTTTCACGCTGAGGGAGGATGCTTGGTTCTTGGTTTCATTTTTCTTTACCTCACTAAAACCTGCTGTTTTAACAGGGGAGTGTAGACTTTCTAAATCCATTGTATTTTTAAACACTACCCACTCCCCTGAGCTCAGGAGCAAAACAAGGACCCTGCTGCTGTTACCCAGTACACTACCATGTCCCTTAAAAACTAATCAAGTTAACTTAATGCAAATTTAATACTTGTGAGATCTTAGGATTGGATCATGTTAATACTATGTGAATTGATCACTACATAATTCAAACTAGTAGATTAGATACACGATATAATAACTTTAGTATGAGCAATGAAATCACATTTTGATGAGAAATGTGTCAAGCTACATATATTATGTCAGAGATAGCAGTGAACCTGACTCCTTCTGCCCTCCACATGGACAGCCTAAAGATCACCATGACATTACTGTGGATGGTACCACACAGACATCCTAAAGATGGTTGTGGATTCACAAACTCCATCCTCTTCTGGGTGACCCCAGATAGCGTGATTATAAATAATTCTTCTTCCAAAACTATATTGCTTGGAAAGCCTGCAATAGCGTTGTAGGCTCAGTTCACTACCCTGTTGCTTGCAACTCTGTTACCCATTGTAGGGTAACAAAGATGAGATGTAGTAAGAAAAAAGTTACTTAGATTTCTTATCTCAATGAGATACATCAAATTAATAAATGCCTACAGTCTGGTAGGTTACAACTGAGTGCTGCTGAAAAGCAATCTCTTTAGTGCCCGGCATGACACTGATCTTGAGAGGAGAGCACAGTATCTTCAAAAAGAAAGAGAAAAGCGAAGGCGAGACTAAGAGGCAGGCAGGAAGATCATTGATAACGCACTCAAGTGAAAGCGGACAGTGGATCCAGTACACAAAGTGGAGAGAAGCACATGAAAGGAGTAAAGCAAGGACGCCTACTTTGAAAAAAATTGACCACTCCACCAAGATCAGCAGTCACCTTCAAATTCATGGTGTCATTTGTCAAGGTCAGTTGGTAACATGAATTATAAATGAATTACAACATAATCATAATGCAATAAGGGGAAAAAAAATTAGGTGATGGTACGGGTTTATCGGCATACTGACCATTTTAAGGATTGTTGAATTGAATGTTTTTTGTTTTAGGCAACTTGCACAGGGGAAGAAAATATGATGAAGAAACTTCAAAAGGAGATCTCGGAATTAAAGAAAAAGTTTAAAACAACAAAAGCAGTGCACAGCAAAACACGGGAAAAGGCTCCAGCACATGCAAAATGGGCATGCCTCACATCAAACTAAAGTGAAGAAGCTTCTCAGACAAACCTCGAGCACAAATTTAAGAAAACCTTTGTTTCACACTGCAGTAATTGAGAATATTAAAAGCAAATACATAAAAGCAGAGAGAGAAAGGCAAAATAGAAAGGCAAAATATTTCAAAAATAATCAAAGGAAAAATCATACAAAAGTACACGTTACAACAATCTGCACAAGAATGCCTGAGCTTCTCAAAATGGAGGTGGTGTCACCGGTCTGATGAAAATATTTGCACATATCAAAGGAAGAGACCAAACAGAATTGCTAGTGCCCTCGAAAGCGGGAGTGATTGTTTCTACCTCAATGATGACATAAGTAGATCAGTTACATATCAACAAGTTAGTATTGAGCCACAGGAACACTACCTCATGGGATGGCTGTGGAGATATAAGCGGTCAAAATAAAATTGAAACATAACATATTGCAACAGTTCTCCATTAATACAAATATTATATTTCATTGGCAAAATATCTTTAGCCCACACAAGCTTCCCTTTTGTGAAAGATGATGATAATGGGCTTAATAGTATTATAATATTATATTATATGCAGTTACAGGAGACATCCCCTGATTTTTGCAAGAAGTGGGACCCTATAAACTATTAAAATTCATAATATCATGTTTTATTTTTATGTAAAGAATTTTATTTGTTCCAGTTTAGGCCCATCACTACATATTTAAAGGAGCCAAGCAACACACCACAAGAGCACAATGTAGGTATCTGATATGCATAATATTTCACAGTACAAAGTGCTTCATCAGGCAGCACTCTCAGCAAGTCTAATGGACCACACTGCCTTGCAAAAATCAACTCTGTGGTCAAGTGACAACACAGTCATATCCTGGTCTGGAGGACCATGCTGTTATGTGAGTTAGAAGGCCCTATTCAGACAGATTGAGGTGGAAAAACTTGCAGATTCCTCCTAAACCTCTCATTTAGGTAACTGTCACATTTATTTATTGTTTTGGAAGGGGGTCCTTGTGTATTTCTCTCTGGGCACCTAATGCACAGAGTTGTGTGAGCACATAGGTATTTACTGAGAAATCATATTTGATGAATATTAGCTTTCGAAACGTTAATTTTCATGCTTTTGAAGATTTTATTATGAAATGATCGATTTTTATAGAAACAATCATGTTTGATATCATTTTTAATCAAACATGTGGAAAACACTTAACAATAATGCACACTATGTTTGCTTGAAAAGTCACTTTCCTCAAGTCGTATCGTCTTGAACCCCTCTGTATAGTGTTTTTCGCACCTACTGCACACAGCTATGTGAGCACATAGGAATTCACAGAGAATGCAGCATGTTAGACCGTGTTTGATGAATACTAATTTTCGTAACATTATTTTTCATGTTTTTGACTTTTTAAGACTTTATTATCAATTTCGGCATTCGTATATAAATAGGCATGTTTGAAATTGTACAATCCAGTGTGTAAGGGTTCAGAAGAAGACTCGGAGGCAGGTGGAATTCTAGCAGAGCTCAGAGCTCACATTTGATCAGCCCTGCACTTTCCAGCACTTTCAAAAACTCAAACAAAAATACCAAACCAACAGAAAAGGAATGCTCTGTTCAAAACCAAGTTTGAATGGTTGAACTGACAGATACCAACTGTTGGATTCCTTCATGTTGTGGAGCCATTGGAACGAGGCGTGACCGGAACAGAGGGTAATCATGCTCCATCATGCTCTCTGAATGAGAGCTTGAAGCTGGTGTACAGCATGGGGCGCTCCTCCCCCTCCAATACCTGGGAAAATACGGTCCCCAACTGGCCTGACGCGTTAGTCTGCAGAAAAAAAGGGTGAGAAAAGTCAGTTGAATGCAACAGGGGCCCCCAAAATAAAACTACTTTTACCTGGCAGAAAGCTCCCAAGCATGGTTCTGTCCACTGGACCGAATCTGGCTCTCCCTTTTTGTGAGGACAGTCAGTGTGCTGGTGACATATGAAAATTAAACACCTACAAAACACCTCCGATAGATAGCCCCAGGCTGCCTCAACCCCTTTTTAGTCTTAAGCGTCAGACAGGCCGCAATCACTGCCGTCTTATAAATTTGGGGACGCACATGCCCATGGCTCATGTGGTAGCCCAGGTACTGTACTTCCACCCAACCAATTGCACATTTCTTAGGATTTGCTGTGAGTCCCGCCCATCTCAAAGATTTCAGAACAACTCTCAGATGTTGTAAATGCTGCTGACAATTATTACTATAAATGATGATCTAAATTAAGCAGTGGCATATGCATTGTGTGGATGGTGCATTCTGTCCATTACACGTTAAAATGTCGCTGCGGCTTCAAACAACCCAAATGGAAGGGTGAGAAATTGGTGTAACGCAAAGGGAGTGGAAAAGTCTATTTTTTCTTGAGATATTGGAGTCAAGGTAATCTGACAATAACCACATGTTAGGTCCAGTGTCAAATAAAAGCAAGCCACGCCTAACCAATCGAGCAGTTAATCGATGCAGGTCCATGTCACCAGGGCCTCTATCCGCCGTGCATCATATCAATCCGTTCACATGACCTCATAGTTGACTTCTCCGACTCGCCATGTGACCTCAAATGGACCTTGTCTCTTCACAAGTAATTTAGAGCTTGATGTGGGTAGTACAACGAGTACCTTATCAAATTATGCATTTTTATATAAACAAGGAGGATGCAGAGAAAGACTTGGGAGGAAGGCCAAATTCTTGGCTAGATACCAACGAGTGATCCGCGTATGGCATCCTCTATGCAGTGGAGCCATTGCCATGGGGTGTGATTGGGACAAAGGGTAAAAGGGCACCCCAGAGGGTGGGGACTGCCCACTTGATGGCTAGACAGTCCTCGAACAGGCTGGGTGCTGCTCCCCCTCCACCACCTGGGACAAAATGGGCCCCAGGATTCTGCCCAACACATCAGCCAGCAGAAAAACATGAGAGAAAATTCAGGAGAATGAAACAGCAGGGCCCCAATTGACCAGTTTATCAATGTGTGGCATTGGGTATGCATCAAATTTGGCCACCGCCTCGACTTTCCTATAGTCCACACATAAATAGATCAACCCATCGGCTTTGGACACCTAGACTACTGGGCTGCTGCAATCACTGCGGGATGCCTCAATTTTCTCTCATGTCCATGTCCCAACCACAATCACCAGGATCTCAAGACCTGCCTGTCTTCACAATTTCAGGAGATTGAGGTGGTACATTGAAGTACATTGAAGTACATTACCTCTACCTGTTCACCTGACCTCATTGTTGACTTCTCCAACTCGCCATGCGACCTCAAAGGGCCCTTGCCACTTCTCAAGTAATTTAGAGGTTGATGTGGGTAGTAAAACAAGTGCCTTATCTTACAGTGCAAATTCCCATAGCTGAGTCATAGGGGTCTCTCAGACAGTTGGGACTGTCATTCTTGGGCCTGATGCAAATTCTCCTGTGTTAGGTGACTTAATATGTGGAGTTTTGCTGTCAGGTCCAGAACGTATTGAATTTTGTTATTTAGAAGGTCCATCCTAACAATTTTACCTAATGATGTCTAAAGTGCCACAAGACATGCGCCCACACAATAATTTGCAAGGAAAAAACTCAGGGAGGCTTATGGGATCTCTTGTACTACAAGAAACAGAGGATCGAGCCACATATCCCAATTAAGAGCATCATTGTGAAAGAACTTACAAATCATATATCATCATTTTAAACATTTGATTAACCAGGTCAACCAGCCCATTCCGCTATGGATGGTAAAAACGGGTGCGATCGATTTAATCTCTAATAATTCATAGACTTTGCAAAGAGTGAGTGACATAAAGGGTGTGCCCTGGTCACTCAGGCTCTCTGCACATTGCCGTGAATGCCTGGTCAATAGAAATGGGCCATGAGACAATTTTATCCTGCCCCAAATGCCCAGCCATGGAATTATGATGGGCTGCATGTTACAGGAGTTCCCCATGGGAATTGTGTTGCCTCTTCCTTGATTTGGTTCCTGTGTCACTCAATATAACCTATCCTTAATAACTGAAAAGTATGGGTTGGATAGCGCAACTTTAGGTTGGATTAGTTGACCATCAGCTACTCTCACTTGGCCAAAGGGAAATCCCTGACAGGAATCCCCACCAAAAGTAGAGGTGCAGAAGCCTCCTTGTCCCTCCTGATGCAGAGCTGACGTTGACAAGCTGACATCGATGGCCCCGGGTTACTGCTTCCCCAAGGCAAGGCTACGCCAGGGTTTGGTGCATTGGCCAGTGTTTCAGGCACTAGAAAGAGAGCTATTTGTGGCTGGGCCCTGCAGTAGTGAGACATTTACATTTAAGGCATTATCCAGAGTGACTTACGAAAGTGCTTTTAAGTCTATCAAAAATATATTTTGATACTGGCTCACTAGGTCACAAACTAGGAATATCATCAGTCCAATACTCTGTTGGGGAGGTAATAGACAAGCACTCAGACAATTTTTTTTTTTGGTTTTGTAAGTGCTAACTTAAATACTTTAAGAAGACGTCGTTTGAAGACTGCCAGTGACTCAGCTGTTTGGACATCTAGGGGAAGTTCATTCCACCACCAAGGTGCCAGAAGAGAGAAGAGTCTCGATGCATGCCTTCCTTGTAACCTGACAGTTGGAGGGACCAGTCGAGCAGTGCTAGAGGATCGGAGGGAGCATGGTGCCATGCGAGGTGTGATAAGAGCTTTGAGATAAGTGGGTGCTGGTCCGTTTTTGGCTTTGTAGGCAAGCATTAGCATTTTAAATCTGATGCGGGCAGCTACAGGAAGCCAGTGGAGAGAGCCTAGCAATGGGGTGGTGCGGGAAAATTTAGGAAGGTTGAAAACCAATCGTGCAGCTGCATTTTGAGGCATGGTATGGAATGTTCCACAATGTGCCTGCTATTGCTTAACCCATTGACAAACATTTCCCTTACTAATGCCTAAAACCCTGACCAATATGTCCCAAGAATTAGAGGATGGGAGAGGCCAGGTCTATTCGCCGCCTCCACTTTATGCTTTCATCCCTGGAATTTAATAATGACGGCACCAACGGATACTCATGAACATACACATACACACACCTCACCTTCACCAATCGTGCATTTCCCGATGCTACGATGGATGGTGGTCTGGTAACACCCTGAGTCCACCAAGTCCCTTGTGAGTGTATTCCCTTGTATACTCAATGACGTTTGTTCCTGCTCTAAAGGGGAAGGTCTGCGGCATGTCAGGGATCCGGATCAGTGTTCCCGTATCCAGGAAAGATCGCTTATCATGGAAATGCCTGACTTCCCTGACAGGAAACCTGCTCGAGCTCTGTCCCGGTCCTTGTGGGCACAGAATGTTCCACCTGTATGGAGAGAGAGGGAGCTGGGGGAGACATCACTGAAGGAGGAGGGAGGAAAAGCACCTTGGTTTGTGGCCCACGGCACATTGAGAAGTGCCTGCTTTTAGGTTTGGTGGAGGCTGGAGAGAGACTTTATGGTCTCGCTTAGTTTGAGGCTTCCAAATTCCCAAGTTTCAACACCACTCTAGAACCCAGTGTGTGATGGTGCAAAGGCCAGGGTCACACCAGCACACTTTAAATAAAAAACCCAATCACAAAACCAAACAATCCAAAAAGGGTTGCAGTTTTCAATCCATTCAAGTTCAAATTCACAGTCCTCGGCATTTGGGTGTGTATAATGAACACCCTAACTGGTTATGGCCATCACTGAAAACGCAACAAATGCAAATAAGTAGACTGGAGACACAGAGGAGAATCATCACACGTTCCCTGACACTTCAGATTGCATTGTATCAGTACGCTGCTGACGCTAGATGACACCCCGCAGCCACGGATAAAAGTTTCATTATAATCATGTAAAAAACATCACTTAACAGTAATACACACTGACAAACCACTTCCCTGAAGCCATAGTTCATTGAAACCCTGCGTAGTATTTTCTAGCACATAATTCACACAGAGTTGTGAGCAAAGAAGGATTTACTGAGAAAGCAGTATTTAGAGCATATTTGATAATCCTAACGTTCTAAACATTCATTCTTACATATTTGTCTTTTTAACACATTATCATTAAATTATGCAAAATTATATAACCATTCATTTTTTATCAGAATTATGAGAAAAACATCACTTAAAAATCGCTTTGTTCGAAAAACCACTTTCCCAAGCCCAAGATCTTTGAAACTGTCTAAAAAGCTTTTTCTTGTTTTAGCACATGTATATTCGTTAAGAAAACAGTGTGTTAGTAAACATCTGACGTGCTCTTTGTGCTACTACGTGTGTGCTCCTTAGGCGCTGAAAACGCTATTTAGGCATTTTCAAGCGCTACGGGCTTGGTGAAGTGGTTTTTCTAACAAACGCATATGTGCACATTTCAATGTCATTTATAGCATCTTTAGGATGAAAAATGACACGAGATATAATTGTTTACATTAAAATGCATTGCTTTGATAATGACGTGTGAAAAAGTGTAGATCGTGAAAAAAACATGTTTGGAACGTCAGTACTTGTCAAATCTGCAGTGACACTGTTATTTTTGACAAACCTCTGTGTGCTAATACAGTTGTGCTCTTTAGGCGCTAAAAACGCTATTTAGACAGTTTCAAAGCGCTATGAGCTTGGGAAGGTGGTTTTTCTGACAAACGCATATGTACACGTGCATGAAGTCCATTTCAATGACATTTTTTGGATCTTTAGGATGAAAAATGACACGTGATATGTTTATATTAAAATGCATGCTTTGATAATGACGTGTGGAAAAGTGTAGATCGTGAAAAAACATTTTTGGAACGTCAAATCTGCAGTGACACTGTTTTACTTTGAAATGACATTTTTCACATGTTTATGAAGAATAATGATTTTAAGCAAGAATTGTTTCAATAAGATGCTATAATTGATATTAAATATGAATGTTTTTAATAAAAGGTATTAGTTGATATAAAAGTTTTATAGAGTCAAATACATGGAAAATAAAGTTTAGAAAGTCATTATTCACCTTATTTGCCAATCCATACGTGCTTTTAGAAGTGTGCTTTTCGTGGGCTGAAAACGCGATTCCGAGAGTTTCAAGGCGCCAAAATGCTACAATTGATATTAAATATAACGTTTTTAATAAAAGGTATTGTTTGATATAAAAGTAAAATAAAAGTTTTATAGAGTCAAATTCATGTTAAATAAAGTTTAGAAAGTCATTATTCACCTAATTTGCACTAATGCACTGTATTCTTAACCAATCTGTACGTGCTTTTAGAAGTGTGCTTTTCGTGGGCTGAAAACGCTATTCCGAGAGTTTCAAGGCGCCAGCGGCTTGGGAAAGTGGTTTTTCGAACAAATGCATGTATGCACCTGAGTAAATTACTTTGTAATGACATTTTTCACATGTTTATGAAGAATAATGATTTCAGGTAATAATAGTTTTAATAAAATGCTACAATTGATATTAAATATAACGTCTTTAATAAAGGGTATTGTTGGATATAAAAGTGAAATAAAAGTTTTATAGAGTCAAATTCATGTTAAATAAAGTTTAGAAAGTCATTATTCACCTAATTTTCACTAATGCACTGTATTCTTAACCAATCTGTACGTGTTTTTAGAAGTGTGCTTTTCGTGTGCTGAAAACGCGATTCCGAGAGTTTCAAGGCGCCAGCGGCTTGGGAAAGTGGTTTTTCGAACAAATGCATGTGTGCACCTGAGTAAATTACTTTGTAATGACATTTTTCACATGTTTATGAAGAATAATGATTTTAAGTAAGAATAGCTTTAATAAAATGCTACAATTGATATTAAATGTAACGTTTTTCATAAAGGGTATTGTTTGATATAAAAGTAAAATAAAAGATTTATAGAGTCAAATTCATGTTAAATAAAGTTTAGAAAGTCATTATTCACCTAATTTTTACTAATGCACTGTATTCTTAACCAATCTGTACGTTCTTTTAGAAGTGTGCTTTTCGTGGACTGAAAACGCTATTCCGAGAGTTTCAAGGCGCCAGCGGCTTGGGAAAGTGGTTTTTCGAACAAATGCGTGTGTGCACCTGAGTAAATTACTTTGTAATGACATTTTTCACATGTTTATGAAGAATAATGATTTTAAGTAAGAATAGCTTTAATAAAATGCTACAATTGATATTAAATATAACGTCTTTAATAAAGGGTATTGTTGGATATAAAAGTGAAATAAAAGTTTTATAGAGTCAAATTCATGTTAAATAAAGTTTAGAAAGTCATTATTCACCTAATTTGCACTAATGCACTGTATTCTTAACCAATCTGTACGTGTTTTTAGAAGTGTGCTTTTCGTGTGCTGAAAACGCTATTCCGAGAGTTTCAAGGCGCCAGCGGCTTGGGAAAGTGGTTTTTCGAACAAATGCATGTGTGCACCTGAGTAAATTACTTTGTAATGACATTTTTCACATGTTTATGAAGAATAATGATTTCAGGTAAGAATAGCTTTAATAAAATGCTACAATTGATATTAAATATAACGTTTTTCATAAAGGGTATTGTTTGATATAAAAGTAAAATAAAAGATTTATAGAGTCAAATTCATGTTAAATAAAGTTTAGAAAGTCATTATTCACCTAATTTTTACTAATGCACTGTATTCTTAACCAATCTGTACGTTCTTTTAGAAGTGTGCTTTTCGTGGGCTGAAAACGCTATTCCGAGAGTTTCAAGGCGCCAGCGGCTTGGGAAAGTGGTTTTTCGAACAAATGCGTGTGTGCACCTGAGTAAATTACTTTGTAATGACATTTTTCACATGTTTATGAAGAATAATGATTTCAGGTAATAATACTTTTAATAAAATGCTACAATTGATA
>CM040983.1:26595921-26613895 GCA_022985145.1 Pangasius djambal | reverse complement strand
TTAGTTGAGAGGGACAAAAACGAGTGCTAAGCTTCTGGTCACTGCCTCTACTGTCGTACTCAAAGCGCACTTGTTGAATTAGAGTAAAATAGTGTCAAATTACGCGTTTACAAACAAAACCTTAGATATATGTATCGCTGAAATTTAACTGCCTAATAGGTCTCGGCTACCGCATTCATAGCAAGAAATTACTTTTATATTATAACTCAATATTAATTACAAATTAAAAAAATAATACTACAACTTACAAGGAGGAGAAGGGGCTCATTAACATTCAAGGAGTAAGAAAGGAAATAACGGCACTGCTGGAGTTGATTTTGAAACAAAAGCTGTAACAATCTGTTTGGATGCCAACTCTTTATTCACAGCGAGTGGAATAAAACAGTTTAAACTCAATCCAGATTTAGATTAACTCCAATTTGAGAGGGATGAAGACACGCATCAGGTACACGCAGACTTTTCAGCGGCACCGTAATATTAACTCTGTTAAGCGTTTTCAGACCCTGAAGCGCACAGATAGGTTTGTTTAGGAAATAGGGCTTTTTTGCATATTTTGTGAATAATGACTATTCCAAACATTTTATAATCAAATTATGCGTTTTAATATAAACAATCGCATTTAATATACTTTTTCATTATAAACATATAGAAATGAAATTGAAAAGTACTTCACTCAAGTGCATATATGCGTTTGTTAGAAAGCCCACTTTCTCAAGCTCCTGCAGCCTTGAAACTCTCTCAGTATATTTTCAGCCCACGAAGCACAAAATTATGTTAGCAAATGTCGGTTTTAACAAACAGTGTGTTAGTGCATATTTGCTGAATAATTACTTCCAATAGACTATTTTTCACCATTTGGACATTTTAACTTTTTTTTTTTTAAATACAATTATACATTTTAATGTAATCAATCACATCTCCTATCGTTTCTTATCCTAAGCATGTGGGGGGAAAAGTCATTGAAAGGACCTTCACTCAAAGGAATACATTCTTTTTTTTTTTAGGAAAACCACTTTCCCAAGCACCTTTCACCTTGAAACTTTCTATGTAACGTATTCAGCGCCTGATGCTCACAATTCAACTAGCACATACAGATTTGTTAAAAAAACAGTGTTTTAGAGCATATAGGGGGAATAATTACTTTCTAATTAATTACAAATTAATTTATGAAGCTCCTACAACTCCTTTGTGACGCTCCTTACAAGCTCCTGGCCACTTGAAACTCTAAAGAGCGTTTTCAGCTCCTGAAGTGCACACTTCATCTAACACATTACAGTTTTGTTAAGAAAACAGCGTTAGTGCACATTAGGCGAACAATGCCTTTCTAAAGATTATTCTCTATATTTTGACTCTTTTCACAATATTAGTATATTATGAATTTTAACGTAAAAAAAATCATATTTCGTATCATTTTTCGCCATAAACATGTAAAAAAAAAAGTGCATTTATGCATTTGTTAGAAAAATCACTAACTTCGTAATAGCGTTTTCAACGCCTGAAGCGCACACTTTCAAAAGCACATATTTAATATCAATTATAGCATTGTATTAAAAACATTCATATTTAATATTATTATTATTCATAAGCATGTGAAAAATGTCATTGCAAAGTAATTTACTCAGGTGCATACATGCGTTTGTTCGAAAAACCACTTTCCCAAGCCGCTGGCGCCTTGAAACTCTCGGAAAAGCGTTTTCAGCCCACGAAAAGCACACTTCTATATGCACGTACAGATTGGTTAAGAATACAGTGCATTAGTGCAATTTAGGTGAATAATGACTTTCTAAACTTTATTTTACGTAAATTTGACTCTAAAAAACATTTATTTCACTTTTTTATCAAATAATACATTTCAATAAAAACGTTATATTTAATATCTATTATAGCATTTTATTAAAATTATTCTTACTTAAAATCATTATTCTTCATAAACATGTGAAAAATGTCATTGCAACGTAATTTACTAAGGTGCATACATGCGTTTGTTCGAAAAACCTCTTTCCCAAGCCGCTGGCGCCTTGAAACTCTCGGAATAGCGTTTTCAGCCCACGAAAAGCACACTTCTAAATACACGTACAGATTGGTTAAGAATACAGTGCATTAGTGCAAATTAGGTGAATAATGACTTTCTAAACTTTAATTTACATGAATTTGACTCTATAAAACTTTTATTTCACTTTTATATCAAATAATACATTTCATTAAAAACGTTATATTTAATATCTATTATAGCATTTTATTTAAACTATTCTTACTCAAAATCATTATTCTTCATAAACGTGTAAAAAATGTCATTGCAAAGTAATTTACTCAGGTACATACATGCATTTGTTCGAAAAACCACTTTCCCAAGCCGCTGACGCCTTGAAACTCTCGGGAATAGCGTTTTCAGCACACGAAAAGCACACTTCTAAAAGCAGGTACAGATTGATTAAGAATACAGTGCATTAGTGCAAATTAGGTGAATAATGACTTTCTAAACTTTATTTTACGTGAATTTGACTCTAAAAAACTTTTATTTCACTTTTTTTATCAAATAATACATTTCAATAAAAACGTTATGTTTAATATCTATTATAGCATTTTATTAAAACTATTCTAACTTAAAATCATTATTCTTCATAAACATGTGAAAAATGTCATTGCAAAGTAATTTACTCAGGTGCCTATATGCGTTTGTTCGAAAAACCACTTTCCCAAGCCGCTGGCGCCTTGAAACTCTCGGAATAGCATTTTCAGCCCACGAAGAGCACACGTCTAAAAGCACGTACAGATTGTTATAGAATACAGTGCATTAGTGCAAATTAGGTGAATAATGACTTTCTAAACTTTATTTTACAAGAATTTGACCTTATAAAACTTTTATTTCACTTTTATATCAAATAATACATTTCATTAAAAACGTTATATTTAATATCTATTATAGCATTTTATTTAAACTATTCTTACTTAAAATCATTATTCTTCATAAACATGTGAAAAATGTCATTGCAAAGTAATTTACTCAGGTGCATACATGGGTTTGTTCGAAAAACCACTTTCCCAAGCCGCTGGCGCCTTGAAACTCTCGGAATAGCGTTTTCAGCCCACGAAAAGCACACTTCTGCTGTCTGCACATGTTTGCACTTGTGCACTTTATGTATAAATTATGCATTATGTTTTGTGTCGTCTTATGTAGCACCTTGGTCCTGGAGAAACGTTGTTTCGTTTCACTATGTACTTGGATATGGCTGGAATGACAATAAACTCCACTTGAACTTGAACTTGAGATAAGTTGCTTTAGTTACCTGTCAGCTTCACTAATTAGTGTGCTATTTTGTTGTTCTTTAAGTTGTTTAACCTGGTCTCCCCAGTTTAGCCATTTGAAAAGTGAACAAAACCCTTCTAAACCCAGCCATAGATCATACTGGCAGACCAGTTAAAGGAATAGTTCACCCAACAATGAAAATTCTGTCATCATATACTAGCCAACATGTCCGTTAAAATCTTAGAGTTTCTTTGTTCCCAGGAAAATAAGAGAAGATATTTTGTAGAATATTTGTCCATACAGTTGAAGTTATAGGGGCCGAAAATCGATCTCTCTTTTGGTCACCACTGACTTTCATTATGTGGGGAAAAACATTTTCCATATTTTCCACAACATTTTTCATTATATGGGAAAAAAACATTATTCAATATATCTTATTTTGTGTTCCTGGGAACAAAAAAAAGCTTAGGAATTTTAGGGTGACATGAGCACAAGTATATAATGACGGAATTTTCATTGTTGGGTGAACTATTTCTTTAAGACCAACAAACCACCTTGGTTAAATTTTTATTTTATTTTATTTTATTTTATTTTTTCTCAGCAGGGTAACCATCTGAAATATTGTTAATGTCAAATAATATTGCTTGGTTATGTATATGTAAATTCCAACACATTTACCATATTGACAGTATTAAAGATTGATATAGAATGTGGAATACAGCATGCAGCTTTTAAGCATGGAACAAAGAACAGAAACTTCTCAAAGCTTGTGTATCCTTTCAAATGCACAGATGAAAAATGTACAAATAAAAGAACAATTACTGTGGAGAATGTCCAAATTAATTTTTCAAAGAACCATGGAAATGTTTAAACTGGTATAATGTCAATAAAAGAACAAATCAACTAGAAAAAAAAATTCTCTTGACTGTTAGAGACATGTAAAAATGAAGAGATCTATGTACAAATAACAGAACAATTACTAAAGAAAAAAATAATTGCTGTTGAAAAAATCAATGAAATGTTTGAACAGGCATAACGTTGGTAGAAATGAAACATTTTTTTTTATTAACTCATTTCTGCAGAGACCAGTCCAATAAATTAATTAACCAAAAATTTTATGCCTCCTTTGTAAACAATATGATTTCATGTTTGAAGCAACCATGTTTTATGTCTTTAAATTCAGTCTCAACATTTGCAGTGCTTGCTATGTTGTGTATACTTTAGAAGTGTGGCACCATCACAGCTGTCCACAGAGGCAGGTGTTATGCCATTCTTATGATATTTGAGACAAGCTCGGGAAGGAAGTGTAGATTGTCTCTGTCACCATAATGAGCCGCAACCATCTGACTTTCTTCACAGATTTCTGTGACCCATGTTTTCAGATCTGTGTGGAGTGTCTCTTCAATTCCAGTCAACTCTTATCACCATCTTTAGTGACACACGGCCAGACCCCGTCTGCAATTCATCTCTTCAGCTGTGCTTTGCATTTTTCCAAGACAATGGGTATTACCTTTGTCATCATTCCCTTCTGAAGGCAAAAAATGTAACTGATTATTAATTAATGAGCTTCCTTGCATCTTCCAGTGAATCAGATTGTAAAATTTGTGCCAATGCCTTGATATAGAGTTCTTTAACTCTGTTTTGTCTTTGTATTAGGCATTCCCACCAGCTAATGAGCTTGATGCAGTGTGCAATGTCTACTCTGATGACGCAAGGTGGTAGCTTTTAGTTTTTGGGCTCTTTGTCAGCACTCCAAAGCACTGATTGACATATGTTTTATGTAAAGGCCCTTAATCAATGCCTCTTTGGGCACAGCAGCAACTGCTCGTTGCCATTCAGTGAGCCAGTTTGCAATAGAATTGATGGTGTGGTTCACTGATAACATTTGCACTACTTGAACATGATCTCCCTGTGAACACAAAACTCCTTGGTATAGGAAACCATGCCCATAATAGCCACAGGGTCTTCTCAGTCTTTTCACAACTGTACCTGTTGCATCAAAACTCACAATAGAGTACTTGGATTTCATTTGATAAACTTGTTTATGAGATATGGTCTAGTAATGGCAAAAAAAACCTATCAAGGCCTATGCCATGAATGCTTCCATTGTGGGGAACACTGTTTTTTTTAGTAGATGCAATGATATGATTGTGTTTTTGTCTCCAAGGTCTTTGTCAATCAAATCTTATTTGGCTTTTCTTAAAATTGCCAGATTTGGTAGTTGGCTAGGCTCTGGGTCACCAACATCCATTATGTTGTAAGCCTCAGGTGCTCGCCATACGTATGCTGGTTTTCGTCCTTCCCAGACTTCTTTAGACACACATTTTCTTAGATCCCCTGATAACTTGAGTTTTGCTTTGCCAGTATGGAGACTGCCCTCAACATTGCGGATCATGCATTTAAGCACAGCTTGTTCTTTAGCCGCTGGTATATTCTCAACACTCTGTGCAGTGCCCAATTTTGTCTATACAGTGAGATGCAACATTTGGAATAATTTTTGCCCTCCTGAATCTAAGAGTGCATAAGGTCTTGATATTTTTACACATCTCTTCATTCAGAATAAGAGTCCATACACCACGTTTCAGGATGGTGTATTCCCTTTTACATGTCTTGAGTGATTTGTAGTTGTAAACGACTTTTTTCAGGCCAGATGTCTACTCATCTCTGATTAGAGATACTAATCTCAATCTGAATGCTATAGCATTGACATTGCTGATTTGTGTCTGACTTTGACACTGGTGAATGATAATGTATTGAGCTTTTGGATGCTTATCTTGGATATTTGTGTCATTTTTGCATAGCTCAAGGATTCGCCATATATTGTGCCTGGTTGTCTTATAAAAGCATAAAGGTTTTTTGGTGAAACTTTGGTGTTTAGTTGTCGGCTTAAATCAACCCACACCTTTTATGAGGGAACTACAGTTCTGTCCTGTAATAATCTGGCCCTTTGCAGCACGTAAGACTTTGATAATGTAATCATTTCCACAGGTTGGTCTCCTTGTCATCCGATCAAAACAGGAATTTATTTTATTGTAATCCCTGGGCCAAATGCAGTAACTCATCACTGATTGTAACTTTCTTACATGTAAAAGAAGTTTTTTTTGCTGTGAATTGCCATTCAAAGAGAAAAATTGTTAATTGTGAATTACCGAGATGCAGTATAAGTGAATGGTGACTGAGTCTGTCATTCCCTAACATTTTGCCTAGCATCTTCTTGTGTTCCATGAAGGAAAGTTACATTCATGTAACATCAAGCCAAATATCCCATGGGTCTTTTTTTAATACTTTGTGCCACCACCATCATCTGTTTAGCAGCCGCATTGGCCACCAGAGTTCTAAAAGTAGGTAGAGCACATCAAAACAACAACCCACCAACAACTACGACGACCATTATTTCCAATTTAGTTAACAAAGCTCCCCATTTTCCTAAGTTTAGTTCAAACCAGTTCCATGAATTGGCATCTCTGCCCGTGTTCTCAGTCACTTCTTGTCAGAGATTTTTTAGTTTGTTCATGGCTTCAGTAAAAGTTACTTCTGTAAAAACTTACTGTTTCTATAATTACCCCAGCTTGCTGATTTAATAAGACCAACATCAGTATCATGTTGTGACCACAGTACCCCTGGAACCTGTGTCTCCATTTGATGTACTAAATCATCTATTCTAGACTCTGTGCCTTAAATTTTTCTGTGCCTGGTACTTGTGATGCACAGATGAGTACCCCTATCTGTGGGAGTGCTGTTATTGGTGTGGCACAGAGAATTCTAATATATGATTTATCAGTAGAATGGAAAAATTAAAGGGTTCTTTTCTTTGCTTTGCTTGTTAACTCTTCACACTGGAGTTGAGCTATTTTTCATTGCATGTCTCTCTCTTGCCCTCTGAGTTTCTGTTCATTTTTCCTGAAATGCTCTACCGCATGAGCCACATGGTCACAGAATTCCCTGTGTGTTTTAGAGTTCAGACCGACCATTTCTTCAAGCTTGCTTTTTACAGCTGGAGGCATGGTGTCTGTCACAGCATTTCTGAACAATGTGGTCATTAGGGGATCACCTTCCGGATCTCTTTCAGTCTCCTCCACCTTTTAAATTGTCTGTGCACATAAGTGGTTGGATGCTCTGTTTCCCCCAACTGCTCTCCTTTTAGAGCTTTAGGGTCCACTTGGGCTGGGTACTTATTTCTTAGCACCCGCCACAGAGCTGGTCGACTTGGATCAAAAGTAGTTCCATCCATCTGTGGAGTGCCTACGGCCCCTCTCATGTTTGCAGACACAGTGTCTACTATAAGGTGCAATACATAGAGCATAAAGTCAGAGGCTGATATAAATAGGTTAGACCCTTTACACCCAGCAAAATACTCACATGCCACCCAGTAGAGATTGCAGTTCTCTGTCTGAATCACAACTGCGAATGACCAAATAAGCTACAAAACTATGTATTTGGGATGCTATTATATGCATCTCTTTGTTCTGTGAATATCCCAAAAACCTATAAAACTTTTACTGGTGTTTTTTGTTTCCAACAGTCACAAAACACACAGAAATAGCTCATTGGTCTGTCATGTGGGAGCACTCTGATGTACACACAGGAATACACACTCCTTTTCCCTGGCTTGCTGATTGGCTCACACAGTCATACTGTCTCCAAAGAAACTTTGGAGCTCATCAATCTTAACTTGACTCCTTATCTATGGAGCTCGTCATTCACTCACACTGGTCAACATGATGTAATCACGTCTATCTCTTCAGGTCACACTTACTTGACGGTCCAGGAGAGGTACGTGTCTAATATCAAGCCAAACAGAGTTTTTTTTTTCATGCACACTCAAACTTGTATACACACACTAGGTATCATGTAGAAAAATAAGGGGATGTGTTTTTTTGACATTGGATTCCAGGAGTGTAGCTCAACTCTCACCTCTGTTGCTCACACTCACACACACACACACACATACATAAACACTGTAGTTACACATGCTTGCTGCAGCGAGCAATACACAGACAAAAAGCACTCAAAAGGAAAACACACAGGCAATCACACACAGAAATCCCAAACCAGGGGTAGCATATACAACGCCAAAGAGAGACAGAAGCGGTATCTGCAAGATTTAAACAGCCACACTCGTCGATTCACTTCAACACGACAGAGCTTTTTACATGGTCACACTCTTTTCACACTTATTTACATGTTCTACTGCTATCTATCAAAGCCTTCTTAAGAGTAAAAACAATTCTTTGTATGCACATGATCTCTCTACATATTTTTTTTTTACTTCCTCTGGATCAGCCTTTTACGAGTGCTTAAACTGCCACAGGAAAACCACAAGCCAACCACTCAAAACCAATATTCTAATGGCAAAAAACTGTCTTACATTTTTAATGCCAGGATTAAGGATCTCTCCCAGAAGCCCGCCACAGCTCAGCTCTCCTGGCTCCTACACAGTCTCATCTGGGGTGCCAATTGTCATAGCACTTAATGAAGATCAAAGATCATGCCAGAGAGCAGGGGTGTTGAGGCCAAAAGACTCTATTGTTTCAAGAATCAAGCTGAGCAGTTCTCTGCAGAGAAAGCTGCCCAACTCTTTAGAAGGGTACTCTTATATCCATTTTCATAACAAAAACTTCCACATTCTGTTTTTCACAAGACCCAACATTCCCATATATGCTTATGTTATTGTTTAAGGAAGCATTACTCACATAAATTTACAGCTTATTCCTGCTCTCCCCACTTAGCAGGATACCAATGCCTATGTACGGTCATATAGTTCATTTTCAGGCCTAGGATACTGATGCCTATGTAAGGTCATATGGTGACCTTTCAGGCGTCTGTGTCTCACAAGTTCGTAGTGCCTTGAAACTGTGTAAATAGCGTTTTGATTGCTTGCAGAGCAAACTTGTATTAGCATTAGACACTTGTTAAGAAAACATTGTTTTAATGCATTATGAATATACTTTATGAATAATTACTTTCTAAAAATTATTTTTCACGACTTTCACTTTTTAGCACTTTATTATCAAATGATGCATTTTAATTTTGACGGGCATATTTCTTATAATTTTTCATCATAAACATGTGAAGATGTCAGAGAAAGAACATTTTTATTTGCGTTTGTTAGAAAAAAACACTGTTGTATTGCATTGAACCTGTATAAATAGCGTTTTGAATGCTTGAAGAGCACACGTTAGCACTTAGATGATTGTTAAGAAAACACTGTTAGTGCATATTTCTAGAATAAAGACTTTCTAAACATTATTTTTTCCATTATTGCACTTTTTGTGTCTTTGTCATCAAATGATGCTTTTTAACATGAATAACCATATTTCGTATAATAATTTTTCATCATAAACAACGTGAAAAGTACTTCATGCACATTCATATTTGCATTTGTTAGAAAACTACTTTCCCAAGCTCGTAGGGCTTTGAAACTGTCTAAATAGCGTTTTCAGCACTTGAAGCACAAACATGTGACAGCAGGGTGAGTATTGTTAAGAAAACATTCTGTTGGTGCTTATTTCATGAATAATGACTTTCTAAACATTATTTTTTCACTTTTTGAGTCTTTGTCATCAAACGATGCCTTTTAATATCATTTTTTTAAAAATCATTTTTCATCATAAACAACGTGAAAAGTACTTCATGCACTTTCATGATTGCGTTTGTTAGAAAACCACTTTCCCAAGCTCGTAGGGCTTTGAAATTGTCTAAATAGCGTTTTCAGCGCTAGAAGCACACACATGTGACAGCAGGATGACTATTGTTAAGAAAACATTCTAATGGTGCTTATTTAATGAATAATGATCTTCTAAACATTATTTTACATTATTTAAGACTTTAGGACTTTGTTATCAAATAATGCATTTCAATATGAACAATCATATTTCATATCATTTTCTATCATAAACAAGTGAAAAATGTCAGTGAACAGTTCTTCATGAATATTCTTATATGCGTTTGTTAGAAAAAACGCTTTCCCAAGCTCGTAGCGCATTGAAACTGTCTAAATAGCGTTTTCAGCGCTTTAAACGAACACGTGATTGCAGGTTGACTATTGTTAAGAAAACGTTCTGTTGGTGCTTATTTCATGAATAATGACTTTCTAAACAACGTGAAAAGTACTTCATGCACTTTCATGATTGCGTTTGTTAGAAAACCACTTTCCCAAGCTCGTAGGGCTTTGAAATTGTCCAAATAGGGTTTTCAGCGCTAGAAGCACACACATGTGACAGCAGGATGACTATTGTTAAGAAAACATTCTGATGGTGCACATTTCATGAAGAATGACTTTCTAAACATTATTGTTGTATTATTTAAGTCTTTCGGACTTTGTTATCAAATAATGCATTTCAATATGGACAATCATATTTCGTATAATTTTCTATCATAAACATGTGAAAAATGTCAGTGAACAGTTCTTCATGAACATTCTTTTATGCGTTTGTTAGAAAAACCTCTTTCCCATGCTCGTAGCGCCTTGAAACTGTCTAAATAGCGTTTTCAGCGCTTTAAACGCACACATGTGAATGCAGGTTGACTATTGTTAACGCAACACAAACCAAATTCAAAAATAGTTGTCTCCACTGTCCTACCTAGAACAGACTTCCATCCTTCCACCCTAAAAAGAGTGAACACAGCCATCTCATGTGGATGTGCTGGAATGCCATTCACCCGGCATATCATCCTACACTAGATCTTCACCACCTCCATGACCACATCAACCTCCATAAAGACAGTGTTCATGTGTTTGCTAAAACCCTTAAAGATGTTGCCCTGGGCAATACCCCTGGCAGCCCCCAAAAGTGCCAGAGCAACAGTCAACCCTCAACTAGCAAGATGCTTTCTCCCAGCACCACGACTAAGCAATGTCTGTCCACACACAGCTGAGCTTTCCACTACATCCCCCAACCAAAGGCCTGCATCCTATTACCAGCTCACTCTGCACTCAGGCCCCTGCCATGGGCTTCGCCACCCACATTCTGCCCCCCTGAACCTGCATCCTGGAACCCAACTCCCACAGCCTGGGCCTCCACACACTGCACTCTACCACCATACACTGCAGCACCCAAGATCCCAGCACCAGCACCCTGCATTTCAAGGCCCTTTCCCCTGGCAACAACAGCAGCAAAAACACAGGGAACAACACCACCTCAACAGTACAGCAGCCTGGTCCACACTCAAATCCCCACCAGCCTGAGCAGGAGGAGCAGCCTAGTTTTGCTGCAGCCCTGAACCACCCACCACACCACACCAACCTGGGAGAGATCAAGGACCTGCTCAGACTTATATGCACACAGCTGGGCCAGTAGTCATGTGTAAAAGAGATACAAACCTGAGAGGGAGAAAATATATATATATATATATATATATATATATATATATATATATATATATATATATATATATATATATATATATATATATATATATGGGTTTGTATTACTCTAGAGGAGTGTTAAATTTGTTAAACGTCTTGACCAAATGGAATCATTAACACTCACAATGTGGAACATACAAGGCATCAATTTATCCAGTTTTGGATATAAACTTGTGGGGATGTAAATGCTAGCACAGGACCCCTACCTGACTACACCATAGATAATGGGAACAACTACATTTGTATAGAGCTTCCCACAAAATATAGTAAACTTCCCAAGGAATAACTCTGATGACCATGTGAATGAAAATGAGAAGCTTCTGACTGAGCTCTGTCGGAGCCTTGTTCTGTACCTTGTCAATGGTAGGGTGAGAGGAGACTCTCTTGGAAGGTATAACTATAGTTCATTTCATGGTAGCTCAGAAGTTGATTACATGATCACAGACCTAAAACCATTCTCTTTCACAGCATTCACAGTCAAACCACTAAGACCCTATCAGATCACATCCAAATTACTGTGTATTTCAAAAGGGCACAAAATATTAACATGCATTCTGTGGGAATACAAATTTTAAGAGCTATTCTTTCTCTGCATGTATAGTTTCTGATAATCTTGTTCTTTCTTTATAAGTCAAATGAACCAGGATACTGTAACTATCACCTTTTTGTAATTAATAGTTCTTGGTGCTCCTTTCATAACCTTTGAACTGGGGACCATTGTTCGTGTTCCTCAATACCTGAATGTACCCCTTTAGGTGTGGATTTTTCTTTGTTTCTATGATAATGAACTGTCTGAGTAGGATAGTTATGTTGATTGAATTAAGACTAGTGAAACGGGGCGGGTGACCAGAACTGTCTACTTCACTTGCATGCTTTGTTTAGGGTCGCCACCCTAGTGCTTTGCCTCCATCTCTAGGCACTGCCCCTAAATGTATATAATCTACAATGTATCACTGCCTTAGTTAGACTTGATGACTGCAGCGACCGACCATCGCGTTCTCAATAAAGAATCCTGCTGAAGAGAATCCAAGTCTCCTTGTCTTCACTGAAAAAGTTTCCAACAGTTCACAGCCCAGTAAGCTGTATAACATTAGAGGAAACTACAGATGGGCCCAAAACAGCACAGAAAAATATGGGACAGCAATTGACCACCCAGAAGTATGTTCACTTGTAGACAACTTCCTATGTAGCTTTTATCCTTGTGAGGAGGATGGCATAAATCTGACTGTGGAGAACATAAATTACATATTCACTTATTTGGCAACATTGTCTAACCTCAAAACCTCTAAGAAAATTCATAAGGCCAAACAAGAGAATGAAAAATGGTTTGATTTATATTGTAAAACTATAAGGAAAAGATTAAGACAATTATCAAATAAAAAACACAGACAACCAAACAATGAAGATTTGTGCCATCAATATTGTGAAGAGCTTAAAAAGTACAAAAATACACTCAGACAAAAGAGAGAACAGTGCATCCAAAATTAGCTAAAAACTATTGAAGAATCTGTAAATTCTAACAATTTCTAGGGCAATTGGTATTTTCTGAATAAAAAAACAACATGAACAAACTGCCATACAAAATGGAGATACCTGGAAAAATCACTTTGAACAAATTTATAGCAAACTGAAAATTAACCCAGAACAAACCCAAATATATGAAAAAATGATCAATATGAAAAATATACTTGGTAAATACCAAAACCCATTAGACTACCCCATTACAGAGAAAGACCTGATTGATAAGATATAGGCCCTGCAAACCAAAAAAGCAAGTAGACCAGAGGCCATCCTCAATGAAATGCTCAAGGATACAGATAACAAATTAAGAATGGCCTTACTAAAACTGTTCATCTTCGTTCTGAGTGTTGGTTATTTCCCTGACACCTGGAATAAAGGACTCATAACGCCCATATTAAAAAGTGGAGACAACTTAGATCGAAGCAATACAGAGGCATCTTTGTAAATACTAATCTGGGGAAAATTATTTTGCAGCATCATCAACAAAAGACTCATACACTTCCTTACCAAGCACAATGTCTTAAGCAAAAGTCAGATTGGATTCTTACAAAATTACAGAACATCAGAACATATTTTTACACTGCATACCCTGAAATTAGAATAGGGGGCAAAACATACAACATCATTAAAACAATGTACTCAAACAATAAACGTGCACTCAAAATTGGAAATAAACAAGCTGAATTCTTCACTCGAGGGCGGGTGTATCACCAACTATCACCAACTCTCCTCCATATATACATTAATGTATATATCTACTATCTACTAGAACAATCAGCAGCACCAAGCCTCACACAATTTGAGTCCATGATAAAGTTCCTCCTCTATGCCGATGATTTGGTCCTGCTGTCTCCAACAGAAGGCAGTCTACAGCAGGACCTAGACATCCTGCACACGTTCTGTCAGACCTGGGCCCTGACTATACACCCAATTATAACAAAAGCTCTAATATTTCAGAAAAGACCTAGATGCCAGGGAAAGAGATATAATTTCACCCTTGGTATGACCAAAATTGATCGTGCCACAAACTCATCATACCTTGGGCTGAAATTCAGTGCAAATGGAAACCTTAACTTGGCTGTGAATGAACTGAAAGAGAAAGCAAGAAAGGATTTCTATGCCTTTAAAAATCTATTCAATTTCAAAGACCAATTAGATTCGGGCTCAAAATATTCCAGGCAGTTATAGAGCCAATTGCACTATATGGCAGTGAAGTATGGGGTAATCTCCTAAATCATAACTTCAAAAAATGGGGAAAAAAAACAAAACAGTTGAAGCCCTGCACGCAGAGTTCTGTAAAAGCATCTTCAAGGTACAGCGGTACACACCTGACAATGCATGCAGGGCAGAATTAGGCCAATACCCTCTATTAATCCACACTGAGAAAAGAGCCATCAAATTTTGGAAAACATCTAAAATTGAGAGACCCCAACTCATCATTTTAAAGCCCTGAAAAACCATGAAATGAGCACTGAAAGAAGCCCCCTCGCTCAGCTGGTATTGAGGCTCCATAAGCAAACTAATCCGAGCATATTCAGAGACAATAAGATGGCATTGTACATTGGCATGGTACATCAATGACTGCCACAAAAAGAAGACATGAGCTCACACACAAACACAGGCACACATACACACACCACTCATAGCCCATAGACTGTACTTTTTTGTTTGTTTGTTTCTTTTTCTTTCTTTCTTTTTTTATTTATTATTTCTTCTATTTATAGTCGTATAATTTGTTCTCTGTTCAGGTTTTATTCTTTTATTTTTATTCTTTACCTGCATAAATGCTTTGGCAATACATTGTACAATATGTCATGCCAATAAAGTTCAATTGAATTTGAAATAAATTTGAATTTGAATTTGAGTTTCAAGGCCCTAGGAGCTTAGAAAAATGGTTTTCCAAATAATTACATATATGCTCTTAAGTGAAATACTTTTCAATCACATTTTTCACATTTTACCTTTATTAAGAAAAATGATATTAAATATGAATAATTTGATATAAAAAAAAAGTGTTATAAAGTTAAAACTGTGAAAAATAAAGATTAAAAGTCATTATTCGCCAAATATGCTCTAACACACTGTTTTCTTAACATGTGCATGTCCTTTTAGAATTGTGCGAGTTAAAAAGCTATTCAGGGAGTTTAAAGGCACCAGGGGCTTGGGAAAGTGATTTTTCTAACAAACGCATATATACTTGAGTGAAGTACTTTTTTATAACATTTTTCACATGTTTATGAATAATAATGATTTTAAGTATGCATAGTTTTAATAAAATGCTTTAACTGATATTAAATATGAATGTTTTTAATAAAAGGTATTAATTGATATAAAAGTGTTATAAAGTCAAACTCTTAAAAAAATAAAGTTTTGAAAGTTATTATTCACTTAATTTGCATTAATGCACTGTATTCTTAACAAATCTGTACGTGTTTTTAGGAGTGTACGTTTCGTGGGCTGAAAACGCTATTCAGAGAGTTTCAAGGCCCAGGAGCTTGGGAAAGTTGTTTTTCTAACAAACGCATGTGTGCACCTAAGTAAATTACTTTGCACTGACATTTTTCACATGTTTATGAAAAAGCGTAGTATTAAATGCATTAATTGATATTAAATATAAATGTCTTTAATAAAATGCATTAATTGATATAAAAGTGATATAAAGCCAAAATCGTGATAAATAAAGTTTAGAATGTCATGAATGTTAGAATGTTCGCAAATTTTGCACTAGCACTTTGTTTCCTTAACAAATCTGTGTGAATTTTTAGTAGTGTACGTTTCATGGTCTGAAAACGCTATTCAGAGAGTTTCAAGATGCCAGGGGTTTGGGAAAGTGGTTTTTCTAACAAACGCATGCGTGCACCTGAGTAAATTACTTTGCAATGACATTTTTCGCATGTTTATGAAGAATCATAGTATTAAGAATGAATGTTTTTAATAAAATGCATTAATTGATATTAAACATGAATGTTTTTAATAAAATGCATTAATTGATATTAAACATGAATGTTTTTAATTAAATGCATTAATTGATATGAAAGTCAATCATGAAAAATAAAGCTTACAAAGTCATTATTTACATAATTTGCACTAATGCATTAAAAATGAATGCCTTTAATAAAATGCATTAATTAAGATAAAATATAAATGTTTTTATTAAAATGCATTAATTGATATAAAAGTGATATAAAGCCAAAATCATGATAAATAAAGTTTACAATGTCATAGTTCACAAATTCTGCACTAGCACTTTGTTTCCTTAACAAATCTGTACTACCTTTAGAAATGTTCGTTTCATGGTCCGAAAACGCTATTCAGAGAGGTTCAAGGCGCCACGTGTTTGGGAAAGTGGTTTTTCTAACAAATGTGTATATGCACTTGAGTGAAGTACTTTGCAATGACATTTTTCACATGTTTATGAAGAATCATAGTATGAAAAATTAATGGTTTTTATAAAATGCATTAATTGATATTAAATATGAATCTTTTTAATAAAATGCATTCATTGATATGAAAGTGTTATAAAGCCAAAATCGTGAAAACTAAAGTTTAGAAAGTCATTATTCACCTAATTTGCACCAATGCACTGTATTCTTAACAAATCTGTACGTGCTTTTAGAATTGTGCTATTCGTGGGCTGAAAACGCTATTCAGGGAGTTTCAAGGCGCCAGGGGCTTGGGAAAGTGGTTTTTCTAACAAACCCATGTGTGCAGCTTAGTAAATTACTTTGCAATGACATTTTTCACATGTTTATGAAGAATCATAATATTAAAAATGAATGTTTTTAATAAAATGCATTAATTGATATTAAAACATGAATGTTTTTAATCAAATGCATTCATTGATATGAAAGTGTTATAAAGCCAAAATCGTGAAAACTAAAGTTTAGAAAGTCATTATTCACCTAATTTGCACTAATGCACTGTATTCTTAACAAATCTGTACGTGCTTTTAGAAGTGTGCTATTCGTGGGCTGAAAACGCTATTCAGGGAGTTTCAAGGCGCCAGGGGCTTGGGAAAGTGGTTTTTCTAACAAACGCATGTGTGCAGCTTAGTAAATTACTTTGCAATTACATTTTTCACATGGTTATGAAGAATCATAATATTAAAAATGAATGTTTTTAATAAAATGCATTAATTGATATTAAAACATGAATGTTTTTAATAAAATGCATTAGTTGATATGAAAGTGTTATAAAGTCAAAATCGTGAAAAACAAAGTTTTGAAAGTCATAGTTCACAAAATTTGCACTAACACTTTGTTTTCTTAACAAATCTGTACTACCTTTAGAATTGTTCGTTTCATCGTCTGAAAACGCTATTCAGAGAGTTTCAAGGTGCTTGGGAAAGTGGTTTTTCTAACAAACGCCTATATGGACTTGAGTGAAGTTCTTTGCAATGACATTTTTCACATGTTTATGAAGAATCATATTATTAAAAATTAATGTTTTTAATAAAATGCATTAATTGATATGAAAGTGTTGTAAAACCAAAATCGTGAAAACTAAAGTTTAGAAAGTCATTATTCACCTAATTTGCACTAATGCACTGTATTCTTAACAAATCTGTATGTGCTTTTAGGAGTGTTCTCTTCCTGGGCTGAAAGCGCTGTTCAGAGAGTTTCAAGGTACCAAGGGCTTTGGAAAGTGGTTTTTCTAACAAACGCATATATACACTTGAGTGAAGTACTTTTCAATGACATTTTTCACGTTTATGAAGAATCATAATATTTAAAATTAATGTTTTTAATAAAATGCATTAATTGATATGAAAGTGTTATAAAGCCAGAATCGTAAAAAAAAAAGTTTTGAAAGTCACAGTACGCAAAATTTGCACTAGC
>CM040983.1:26513123-26531816 GCA_022985145.1 Pangasius djambal | reverse complement strand
CTTTCTAAAGAGTTTGATTTTTTAGCACTTTATTAGCTAATTATTAGGAAAAAACCACTTTCCCAAGCTCCTGGCACCATGAATCTCTCTAAATAGCGCGTTCAGCCACTTTTTAAAGTGTTGGCACATTGACACTGTATTCGAGTTAATATTGACTCTGGGCATAGCTGAAATTTAACACTACTCAATAGTAAGCAGTGTAAAATAAACTTTACAACTTTTTAAAATACATTTTTTAAAAGAAATTTTACACTGGTGTGGATGAACTCACTCAGAGTGTAATTAGGAAAACATCATTTTAGTGTTATCTGTGTTAACACTATTGTAATACAATAGCATTAAAACACAATTAAATATTACTTTGGAAAAAACGTTTTTATTTGCAAAATACTATATTAATTGTAAACACATTCATCAATCTGTTTTTAAAATGTAACAATATGGCACTGTATGCTCTGTTTTCAGTCGCATTAGAGTATTTCTTATCAAATGGTTTAAAGTAAATGATTTGATCCATACAGATGACAGATACAGATCAATTTTAATTCCTCAATACAGTATGCATTTAAGTCGTCATCAAAGTACAGTGTATCAACACTGCAGGTTAAAATAAAAGCATGCTCTCCACATATAAAATATTTTTTTAAACACAGGGAGATCATAAGATTAACATAAAACAAACTAATGTGATATTCAGAACTATAATTTCTAAACCAATTGGTAGTTGAAACACCTGAAAATGTCTCTAAATGTAATATCTGGTTAAGCATTTCCCCAAATTACAAATGTTTTTTTTACTTTTACAGGGCCAAATTCAAAACTGTTGAAACAATCATTCTCAAAGTGAAAAGCCAATTGTATTTTCGTCGATACTGAAATACTAAAGATTTTATTAGATTTGTAAAAGTTTTCTCAGACCTTTAAAAAAAAATTGTTCTTATCTTCAAACTGCAAGCAACACATATGGAGGACCAACTTTTTTAATGCATCTTGGATAGTATATCATCAGGTGGTGTTTGGGAATCAATTTCATTAGTGATTTCTACAGTGATTTGAAGAGATTAAGTTGATCCCAGATCGAATGTTTCAAGTAACATATCATTCCATCAGCTATAACTGGTGAGAACATTGTGTTGACAATCTGTATTAAAAGAAGAAGGACGTTCCGGTGACCTATTGGTTATTACATCGTCATCAAAAATAAGAGGAGTATGGCAAAGAACACATCATGATTGGATAGCATTCCAACCCAGGTGTTTGCTTTTATCATCTGCTTGTTCGGTTTTTATGATACGTGTAACCATAACTAAAGCTCTGTATCCTGTCTGAGAGCATGTTTACAGAGACACAGCCCTTTTTAACAAAGTACTGAAAAACCAGCTTAAGGTGTACAACACCTTCCACCAAATCATATCAAAAGAGTAACTGACAATGATATGGCATTTAACACACAGAGATTTTTAACACCAGTGAATGCAGTATAGGACTTTCATTTAGTGACTTATAATGTTTAGAATGAAGTTGGTCTGAACAAAAAATAAGTCCAGGATGAACCTCAGTAAATATAATTTGACATTCATCCTTACTGGAGAAGGAAACCCTATAGCAATGTGTTCCACTGAAAGATTCAACAAAAGCTAATCATTTAAAGCAAGAATATCTCCTGTCGCTTGAATTATTTCAAAATAAGAAAGCTGAATCCCTTCAGCTTCTAAAATTTCCTGATCATCAATAGGAAGCTCTAGTATCCCATTAAAACAATATTTCTTCACATCTTCAGTATAGAAAAGAACTGCAAGATGTATATTCATTAACACGGAGTTCCACTTGGGTGAAAGGGTTTTTTAAAAAGAAATACACAGATGTGTTTCTGGACTCCACATTTAAGAGTCTAAAGAATTGGTGGTTTCAAAATCATCATAATAGGAGCTGGATTTGTAGAGCATACCTAGGCTGTGAGAATAAAGAAACATTTTGGAAATATGAGCCATCATTAATGTCCTGGTAAAAAAGAATTGTTTAAATGAACAAATCAGTGCTCGGTTTTCTTATAAGTCTGAACTCTTCGTTTCAGGAGAAAAGGCTGTTAAAACTTCCTCTCGTGCTTGGCTTTGAACATCATTAATAACTTCTTACATAGACAAAACTATTGTTTCAACTATACTTCAACTGAGACCTGATGCTGGTAAGTATGCAACAATTGAACCTCACATTGATGCCATGTGATCCTTAGTAACAGAGTTTTGTGGTGTAGAAAGTGGAACATGAAAAGTATCAACAACATCTGAAAGAAAAAAAAAATTGCGGAGGGTTGCGTCAGGAAGGGCATCTGGTGGGAGCAGCCAAAAGAGGAACAACAACAACTTTACAAACAAAACAGGTAAACTTCTCTGAACTAAGGATCAAAGACGTGCTTTAATTTCCTTGACTCTCTTTTGCACTAACAGCATCAATGTTATAGATTGAGGTCTGCACGAATGTATAAAAATTTCAAATAGCTCCATCACAGAAGAGACTGAAGACATAGTGAGCTTTAAACAGCCCATCAAAAGCTGCCACTGATGCCTGAGCCTTCCATGGGATAGCCTTTTGGTCAAGGATGATGCAGAAACTTCTGATTTTGTTCTTTTGCTCACCAGTGCAGAGGAGGAAGGATTGCCTCACTTCAGCTTACTCAAGGAAGGTAGTGAGACTGGCTCCTTCGCTGGTTTTTTATGCCCTCTTGACTTTGGTGAGAGAAGATGCAGCAGCAAGAGAATTGATAACATTTCACCATCCCATCCTAGGGATACGCTTGAAATGTGTAGGCCACTTCGCCAAGAATTTTCCAGATGTCTCATCTCCAAACATCATGGAGAAATTCTACTCAGCACTCTAATGCAAGAGAATTAATTAATAAACACTCACATATTCGTTTTTAGAATATAGATCTTGTCTATATGGAAAAAGACTCACGATTCACAATGTATGATTAGTTTGTACACTTGATGGTGGAATCCTCCTTACAAAACATCACAAGCATTTTCAGTGCTTGAATCCATAATCATTTCAGACACGTGCAGGTTTTAAATAATGTTTAAGTAGAGATTTTTATGAATTCTCACCCATGTAACTCTACTATCACATCTGCCACCAGAATGTTAACCGTCAGTTTTAATTTTGCATCAGTGTTTTGGTTTTATCATACTCCAGGAAGATTCCTTCACCCTTTGGATTATCCTTCAGAACAGTATCAACCATCTGCCAGAATAGTAAATCATAATGGCATGGAGCCAGAAGACATAACGTTTATAGCCCACGAATCGCACACTTATGTTAGCACATAGAGGAATGATAAGAGAACAGTGTGTTAGTTGAAAATTTTGTTGAAAATTACTTTCTAAAGATTATTTTTCACAAGTTTGACTTTATGATACTTTTTAATCAGATTATCCATTTTAATATAAACATTCATATTTAATTCATTTAATTCATTTCTCATCATGAACATCTGAAAAATGTAATTGAAAAGTCCTTCACTCAAGTGCACATGTGCGTTTGTTATGGAGAAAGAGTCACGATTCACAATCCATGATTAGTTCGTAACATCATAGTTTGTAGTACGACATAATGGAATGGAACAAGAAATCATTTCTTTGATGCTCCCAAAGAAACCATCTAAGGTGATTTGAAGAAAAAAAAGGTCAGTATTTACCATATTTTACTTTAATATTGGTTCATTAAGAATGTCAATATATTTACACAAAGTTTTTCTGTCTTGCTTTATTTCCATCCATAAACCCTGTTGGACTCCTTTCCTTCTTGATTCCAGGATAACTCTAAAATCTAATGAATTTGATAAAACTAAAGACAGTGGAATGCTGAACAAAAGCCATAAAATGGATGAAAGATGATAATCGCTAAATTAGTAAATAAAAACAGATTGTAAGTTTAAATGCACTGTTTTTAAAATGCTTTCATAATGACCATGACATTTATATTAAAATTCAAAATCTATCAAACATCACTGTTTTCCTGAATATTGTTACTTATTACTAGCTGTCTAATACAGACCTTGAAGGTCAGGGCACCTGAACTCATCAAAGATGTCTGTATCTATTTCTGTTCCGGACTCATCAGTTAAGGAGCTCTGACCCTCAGTAAGCCGTTCAGGCTGCAGACTAAATTTTGCTGTTACTAACAGAATGGGAAAAAGCACACGCATTAAGTGACATCTAAAGCTTAAAGCAGAGCCTAAATACCTAAACTTTCTTGACGAAATCTGTCGTAATGAAAGTTTTCGTCAGTCTGTGGACTTTTTACATGCTTCTGCACTCCTCCAAACTCAAAGCTTTAGGCAGCATTTCCTGAGTGCATTACAGTACATTTCAAAGGAGCTATTTAGTAACTTTTTATAAAGCAAAATACGAAATGAAAACAGACATTAATAAAAATGAAGACAACGTCAAATCATCTTACGCATTAGTTGAGAGGGAAAAAAAACGAGGGCTAGCTTCTGGTCACTGCCTCTACTGTCGTAGTCAAAGCGCACTTGTTGAATTAGAATAAAATAGTGTCAAATTACGCATTTACAAACAAAACCTTAGATACATATATCGCTGAAATTTAACTGCCTAATAGGTCTCGGCTACCGCATTCATAGCAAGAAACTACTTTTATAATGTAACCTCAATATTAATTACAAATTAAAAAATAATACTACAACTTACAAGGAGTAGAAGGGGCTCATTAACATTCAAGGAGTAAGAAAGGAAATAACAGCACTGCTGGAGTTGATTTTGAAACAAAAGCTGTAACAATCTGTTTGAATGCCAACGCTTTATTCACAGCGAGTGGAATAAAACAGTTTAAACTCAATCCAGATTCAGATTAACGCCAATTTGAGATGGATGAAGACACGCATTAAGTACATGCAGACTTTTCAGTGGCACCGTAATATTAACTCTGTTTAGCGTTTTCAGACCCTGAAGCGCACAACTGCGTTAGCACACACTGTTTAGGAAATATATTTTGTGAATAATGCCTTTTGCAAAGATTATTTTTAAAACATTTTATAATCAAATTATGCGTTTTAATATAAACAATCGCATTTAATATACTTTTTCATTATAAACATATAAAAATGAAAATGAAAAGTACTTCACTCAAGTGCATATATGCCTTTGTTAGAAAGCCCACTTTCTCAAGCTCCTGGAGCCTTGAAGCTCTCTCAATATATTTTCAGCCCACGAAGCACAAAATTATGTTAGAAAATGGAGGTTTTACCAAACGGTGTGTTATTGCATATTTGCTGAATAATTACTTCCAAAAGACTATTTTTCCCCATTTGGACATTTTAACTTTTTTTTTTTTTTTTTTTTTTTTTTTTTTTTTTTTTTTTTTTTTTTTTTTTTTTTTTTTTTTTTTTTTTTTTTTTAAATACAATTATACATTTTAATGTAATCAATCATATTTCCTATTTTTTCCTATCCTAAGCATGTGAAAAAAAAGTCATTGAAAGGAACTTCACTAAAAGGAATACATTCTTTTGTTTGGAAAACCACTTTCCCAAGCTCCTTTCACCTTGAAACTTTCTATGTAACGTATTCAGCGCCTGATGCTCATAATTCAACTAGCACATACAGATTTGTTAAGAACACAGTGTTTTAGAGCATATTGGGGGAATAATTACTTTCTAATTAATTACAAATTAATTTATGAAGCTCTTTACAAGCTCCTGGCCCCTTGAAACTCTAAATAGCGTTTTCAGCTCCTGAAGTGCACACTTCAGCTAACACATTACAGTTTTGTTAAGAAAACAGCGTGTTAGTGCATAGTAGGCGAATCATGCCTTTCTAAAGATTATTCTCAAGATTTTTACTCTTTTCACAAAATTAGTAAATTATGAATTTTAACGTAAAAAATCATATTTCGTATAATTTTTCACCATAAACATGTAAAAAATGTCAGAAAAAAAAATGTCAAAAAAAAATTTCTCTCAAGTACATTTATACGTTTGTTAGAAAAATCACTTTAACTTCGTAATAGCGTTTTCAACAGCTGAAGCGCACACTTTCAAAAGCACATATTTAATATCAATTAATGCAATGCATTAAAGACATTTATATTTAATATTACTATTATTCATAAACATGTGATAAATGTCATTGAAAAATACATGCGTTTGTTAGAAAAACCACTTTCCCAAGCAACTGGCGCCTTGAAACTCTCGGAATAGCGTTTTCAGCCCACGAAAAGCACACTTCTAAAAGCACATACAGATTGGTTAAGAATACAGTGCATTCTTTATATCAACTAATACTTTTTATTAAAAACCTTGTATTTAATATCAATTATAGCATTTTATTAAAACTATTCTTACTTAAAATTATTATTCTTCACAAACATGTGAAACATGTCATTGCAAAGTAATTTACTCAGCTGCATACATGCGTTTGTTCGAAAAACCACTTTCCCAAGCAACTGGCGCCTTGAAACTCTCGGAATAGCGTTTTCAGCCCACGAAGAGCACACTTCTAAAAGCACATACAGATTGCTTAAGAATACAGGGCATTCGTGCAAATTAGGTGAATAATGACTTTCTAACCTTTTTTTCCATGAATTTGACGCTATAAAACTTTTATTTCACTTTTATATCAAATAATACCTTTTATCATAAACCTTTTATTTAATATCAATTATAGCATTTTATTAAAACTACTCTTACTTATAGTCATTATTCTTCATAAACATGTGAAAAATGTCATCGCAAAGTAATTTTTTCAGGTGCATCCATACGTTCGTTCGATAAACCACTTTCCCAAGCCGCTGGAGCCTTGAAACTCTCGGAATAGCATTTTCAGCCCACCAAGAGCTTTCTTCTAAAAGCACATACAGATTGGTTAAGAATACAGTGCATTAGTGCAAATAAGGTGAATAATGACTTTCTAAGCTTTTTTTTCCATGAATTTGACGCTATAAAAGTTTTATTTCACTTTTATATCAACTAACACCTGTTATTAAAAACGTTCATTTTTGATATCAATTATAGCATTTTATTAAAACTATTCTTACTTAAACTCATTATTCTTCATAGACATGTGAAAAATGTCATTGCAAAGTAATTTACTCAGGTGCATACATTCGTTTGTTCGAAAAACCACTTTCCCAAGCCGCTGGAGCCTTGAAACTCTCGGAATAGCGTTTTCAGCCCACGAAGAGCACACTTCTAAAAGCACATACATATTGGTTAAGAATACAGTGCATTAGTGCTAATAAGGTGAATGATGACTTTCTAAGCTTTATTTTCCATGAATTTGACTCTTTAACACTTTTATATCAGATAACATCTTTTATTAAAAACATTCATATTTCAAATCAATTATAGCATTTTATTGAAACAATTCTTGCTTAAAAATCATTATTCCTCATAAACATGTAAAAAATGTCTTTTCAAAATACTTCACTAAACTGCATATAGGCGTTTGTTAGAAAAAACACTTTCCCAAGCCACTGGTACCTTGAAACTCTCAATAGCGTTTTTAGACCATGAAATGGACACTTCTAAAGGTAGTACTGATTTGTTAAAGAAACAAAGTGCAATTGCAAATTGTGTGAACCATGACATTCTAAACTTTACTTATCATGATTTTGGCTTTATAACGCTTTCATATCAATTAATACATTTTATTAAAACAATAATATTTAATATCAATTAATGCATTTTATTAAAAACATTCATTTTTAATATCATTAATCTACGTAAACATGTAAAAAGTGTCTTTGAAAAGTACTTCACTCAAGTGCCTATATGCGTTTGTTAGAAAAAACACTTTCCCAATCTCCTGGCGCCTTGAAACTCTCTAAATAGATTTTTAACTCACACAATTCAAAAAGCACATGCACATGTTAAGAAAAACAGTGTGTTAGAGCATATTTGACGAATAATGACTTTTTAATCTTTATTTTTCACAATTTTAACTTAATAAACATTTTTTATATCAAATAATTAATATAATACTTAATATCATTTTTTTCAATAAACATAAAATGTGAAAAACGTGTTCGAAAAGTATTTCACTTAAGTGCCTATATGTAATTATTTGGAAAACCATTTTCTTAAGCTCCTAGTGCCTTAAAATTCAAATGAAAATTTATTTCGAATTTAGTTGAACTTTATTGGCATGGCATATTGTACAATGTTTTGCCAAAGCATTTATGCAGGTAAAGAATAAAACCTGAACAGAGAACAAATTATAGGACTATAAAGAGAAGAAATAATAAATAAATAAATAAATGAATAAAGAAAGAAAGAAAGAAAGAAAGAAAGAAGGAAAGGAACAAAAAATTACAGTCTATTTGCTATGAGTGGTGTGTGTATGTGTGTGAGCTCATGTCCTCTTTTTGTGGCAGTCATCGATGTACCACGCCGATGTATAACGCCTTTTATTAAAACTGATAGTTTCAATAATAGATAGATAGTTTCAATAATTGATTGATAGTTTTCTTTTTGTGCATTAGTCATTGGGTTGGGCTGATTATTGTTAGTTGTGTTAGTCGGATTAGATTAGTTTGCTTGTGGAGCCTCAATACCAGCTGAGCGAGGGGGCTTCTTTCAGTGCTCATTTCATGGTTTTTCAGGGTTTTAAAATGATGAGTTGGGGTCTTTCAATTTTAGATATTTTCCAAAATTTGATGGCTCTTTTCTCAGTGAGGATTAATAGAGGGTATTGGCCTAATTCTGCCTAATTCTGCATTTCATCTGGTCCACTTGATTTTTTGGTTTGCATGGCCTACATTTTATCAATCAGTTCTTTCTCTGTAATGGGGTATCCTAATGGGTTTTGGTATTTACCAAGTGTATTTTTCATATTGATCATTTTTTCATATATTTGGGTTTGTTCTGGGTTAGTTTTTAGTTTGCTATAAAGTTGTTCAAAGTGATTTTTCAAGGTGTCTCCATTTTGTATGGCAGTTTGTTCATGTTTTTTTTTTTTAATTCAGAAAATACCAGTTGCACCAGAAATTGTTAGAATTTACAGATTCTTCAATAGTTTTAGCTGATTTTGAATACACTGTTCTCTCTTTTGTCTGAGTGTATTTTTGTACTTTTTAATTTCTTCACAATATTGATGGCGCAAATCTGCATTGTTTGGTTGTCTGTGTTTTTTATTTGATAATCGGCTTAATTTTTTCCTTATAGTTTTACAATATAAATCAAACCATTTTTTCATTCTCTTGTTTGGCTTTATGAATTTTCTTAGAGGTTTAGAGATTAGACAATGTTGCCAAATAAGTGAATATGTAATTTACGTTCTCCATAGCCCGATTTACGCCATCCTTCTCATGAGGATAAAAGCTAAATAGGTAGTTGTCTACAAGTGAACATACTTTTGGGTGGTCAATTGCTGTCCCATATTTTTCTGTGCTGTTTTGGGCCCATCTGTAGTTTTCTCTAATGTTATACAGCTTACTGGGCTGTGAATGCATGTTAATATTTTGTGCCCTTTTGAAATACACAGTAGTTACTTTCCTCTCACCCTATCATTGACAAGGTACAGAACAAGGCTCCGACAGAGCTCAGTCAAAAGCTTCTCATTTTCCTTCACATGGTCATCAGAGTTATTCCTTGGGAAGTTTGCTATATTTTGTGTGTATAATAATACATTCTATTCATAACGCACTTTATATTTTAAAGAATATCTCAAAGTGCTACAGAAAAGAGTCATAATAACATACAGCAATTAAAACCAGCTGCCAACTGAGATTAGCACAGAAAGTTAAACTCTAAACATTAAATCACTTTTTAAAAAGGTATGTTTTTAGACCCCTTTTAAAACCATCAGTCATTTGTGGAGCCCTCAGATGTTCAGGGAGAGCATTCCACAGGCGAGGAGCATCGGCACGAAAGGCTCGATCCCCAATGGTGCGGGTCTTAGTCCTTGGGGGGAGGAGATGATGAGTGTTTGTGGAGCGGAGGGAATGTGCTGAAATCTGTGGGGTGAGGAGTTCTTTAAGGTAATTGGGGGCATTGCCATAGATGCACTGATGTGTGAGGAGGGAAACCTTGTATTCAATCCGGGCAGAAATGGGAAGCCAGTGTAATGATTGAAGAATTGGTGTGATATGTTTGTATTTATGCACCCTCATCAGGATCCTAGCAGCACTATTCTGTATGTGCTGGAGTTTCTGGATGCTCTTGCTAGGGATTCTGATGAGAAGAGAGTTGCAGTAGTCCAGACTGGAGGAGACAAAGGCGTGGACGAGTTTCTCAGCATCATGTAGGGTGAGTGTAGGACGAAGTCTGGCTATATTCCTGAGGTGATGAAATGATGTTTTGCAAAGATGTTTAATGTGAGCCTCAAAGGTTAAATGAGGGTCAAACCTAACACCAAGATTTGTAACTAATGGTGATAGGGGGATGTCCTGGCCAGAGAATATAATGCAAGTTATGGTAGATGTTCTGATCTGATGAGGGGAGCCAATGAGGATGGCTTCTGTTTTTGAGCTGTTCAGCTGGAGAAAGTTATGATTCATCCATGCCCTTATCTCCTCCAGACAGGCAGTGAGTGTAGTTAAAGTTGATGAAGATGATGACGATGATGATGATGAGTGAGCATCATTTTTCATATATAGTTGTGTATCATCAGCGTAACAATGGAAAGAAATTCCCAAGTGACTGATGACTTTGTCAAGGGGGAGCATGTAAAGAATGAATAAAATAGGTCCAAGAACTGATCCCTGTGGAACTCCGCATCTAACAGCATGTGAACGGGACCTTGAGCTTCCCATGGCCACAAATTCAGATCTGTCTGTAAGGTATGACTCAAACCAACGCAAGACGGTGTTATTAAGTCCAACGGAGTGGTGTAGCCTCTCAGTGGCCAATCAGTGCAGGGAAAATTCCCACTCTGCCCGCTAGTAGCGTGACAGTGGCTTCACCACCAGGTTGCCCTGTGCTGTCACAGAAAAACAAGGAGGAAAAGAGACGGGTAAATATGCATATACAAATATAATAAACATAGTAAGCCCATATCAAATCAGTAAGCTACGCAAATGGAAGCTATACACGCTAATAGTCCCACAACCAACGGTGGTGTGGGTGGTGGTTGTGCACCCACAGAGGCAGTGGAGCTGTGAGAGGCTGTCGGCGACGCAGCGACAGCCAAACGTCATCAGAGGCTATAACCTCAGCCAGTCTTCGAGAGGGATGGAGGGACAGTGATTACATGGGAATCCAACTGGTGGGTGGAGTGATCGCGGTGGTCTGTGCATGTTAGCCAGCTCCCCCATATGGGAGGGGGGAGCAGAGGACCAGAGGACATACCCACAGAACAAAATAGTATATTGATGCAAGAGAGTGTGTAGTCTGACATACTTCGTGAGGAGGAAAGCATGTTTCTACGCAGATCCATATGCCTGAGCAATAGTAACAGCTCGGTTCAGGTGGAAAGTCTGAACTGCAATCTGAAGGCCCCGTCTCAGATCATAGACAGTATTCTCTACTGAGTGGAGCCACAATCCCTCTGGAGAGTACAAATCAGCATGGCGGAAGAGGTCCGGGGCAGGCCGATAAGGATCAGGATCCAAGACCCAGTTATTGCACTGCGCACCGGGGAGAAAAGAGAGCCAGATGCGGGTGCCCTTGAAGCAGCGACTCCCTAAGGGGCACATGTCCTCATATGTGCGCATACACCATAGGCAATGATCATAGTCGGAGAGTCAAAACTCATGGCAGGCTAGGCATGTATGGATGGTTGATTGGAAGTTGTACCGTTGCACAGGTCCAGAGACCTCGACGTTGGCGCAAACATGCTGCCAGCATGGAACAGGGATCGGAGTCCTCGCCCGCCTGGGTCGCGCCATTGGACCTGCACAGAACATATAAAACCCCAACGGCCCACCAAGCAGAACAGACATAGGATGCACAGACAGAAGCAAGCCAGACAAACAGTGAATATGCCAGACAACTGGAATATATTACAACCACACATAAGTTATACGTACCCTACCACAAACCTGGAGGGACCAGATCTAGTAATGGCCCCCATGGAAGCAGAATATATATATATATATATTTATATACTTGAACATTCATTTATGCAAAGTGTCATAAGAGAAATTTCAGGGAAAAAAACGACACGTGCTTATTCAACCCAATAGTTGTAACTGCAGTAACTGTCAGTCTCTGTTTCCTTGACAAGCAACGTCTCTGCTGGTTTGTCCACAGATGGGCGTGCGTCTGCTACGTCCTCCAAAGGGAGCATCACATATTGGCCGAAAACGGACTGAACAGTTTTGTCTATGAGAGCACGCAGGCACGGGATATCGCAGCAGACACAAAGGCCCATGATCATGAGAATGACCAGCAGTATGGAGCCTAAACGCATTAAAACTGCCATCCAATTTCGACGAAAAGAGCCAGTTGAGCCAGTCGGGCTCAGGTGAAGCATTGTTGGAGACCATTTCATCTCGCGCCTTACTCATGCGATTCAGAAGCGAACTAAGGGGGCCCGCTGGGCCTGTGTGCAAGGGGACCACAGTGCAACAGTCCACACCAATAATGCCACATACTCCCTGGTCTGGTCCACGCATCATATCAATAATGAAACGGTTCTGAACTGCCATTAGTGATGTGGCATGTAACTGATCCTGGAGAAGTGACAAGGCAGTGATAGTATGGTTAATAAAACGCTGCTGCTTGTACCAGATGTAGTTAATCCATACCAGATTATGGTGGGCCTGAACGGCGGGGACCAGGACGGCCCAAGCTGAAGAAGACCCGAGCCTTTGGGCGTAATGTTCCTCTGGAACGCCCACTGGCTCTCCAGCCCAGTTGATGTAGATCTCTGGGTCTGGGCCCCAGTCAGACAGTACAGAGTCATTGGAAACTGACAGATATTTATTCTCATAATGTCCCCATAACCTTGACAACAGCCGCTCGCCTGTATCCAGCAAACTCCGAGCTTTACGGGCCTTAGTACCATGTGGTGGATAATGATGTTCATTCAAGCTGGATTCATCGATAGCTAACACTGTGAGGCGCCCTTCCAGGAGCACAGGGGCGCATAGGCCATGCCAGAAGTGAGGGAGAACTTGGAGGACCTCTGGTTCCCCACAATACCAGAAAATGTCGGCGAGAGGATGGGTCCCTAGTCTTAAACTAGGAATGTCGAGGCGTACCACTGAATCTGGCTCACATCCATACTCCGAGGCATTGCATGTTGGCCTTATATTAAATATGGGATGGGCCACCTCTATAGTCTCTAAACATGAACGTTTATGTATCATCCCCACATATTCAGATCCTCGGCCGTATACATAGGGGAAAGGTCTGTCCTGGGTATGTGTGGGCACGTAGATCATCAGAGTCTTGTATGGAAATTGGACGATATATGCATGCTGTGCTCAACTTCCGCATCCAGTCTGCACCGTGGGTTATAGCTGCAGACCCAAGTAAACACACGGCTGGACATAAATATGTCGAGTTGTATGGGGGGTTGGCGCAGTCACGGAGCCCTGCTGTGGGCATTACTGTGGACGATTAGATCGCCTATCACAGACAATGCAAGTGCTGTTTGGTACTGCAGCATGTGCTGAATCATAAAGCCACTGGCGATAAAGATTATGCTTATGCTGGTTATGATGTGTCATATTGTGGACTGTGATAGTCTTAACTTTGACAAGGGTTTTAATAGTGATCATCTCATTAATGAATTTGGGTTCCCACCAGAAGTCAATACCCACCTGGCGAAGCTCTAAGCCTGGTTGCCAGCCAGGAACATACACCTGGACCGGTACGCCTGTGCCTGTTTCCAGGACCCCTCGCTTTTGTAGGTTACCGGGCAAGGTGTAATTGTTGTATATACTATAGTACCACAAGGAAGTGACATTGGTACATTGGCCGAGGCTCGTAGGCTGGCCTGAGATTATTACACTGCTGGGCGTGTGAGAAGGGTCGAGGCTGCTGGCCCGTTTAAGTCGTATTTCAACTGTTAGCGTAAAGTTCTCTACAGCTATGCCTTGTAGCCCTTGGCTGAAGTCTCGTGGCCATGGGGGGCCAGCATATGAATAGGAGTACATAACGAACAGGGTACGCTTTGGGGGCACTTGTCCTCTGTCAATTCTAGAAGCCACCATTCCCATAGCACACAGGGTTTGGTCAGTAAGGATAGTTCTGGCTTCTTTTGCAGTAAAACCCTGTGCATTGCCCACATATGGTTTGCCATAAATTTGCTTCCCGTCTATGTAAGCACTTCCCTGGCCTACCTGGCGCCGTGGGCGCTTTGTGTGAGGAAGTCTACATATGTACAGGGGAAGTAGGTGTTGGTGCTTGTGCTTCTGGTGAGCTATTCAGGTGTACACTATTGCTAGGTGCACTATTACTATTGCCAGGAGAAGTACGACTACTCACTGACAACATATTACCGCCTTGAATTAACAATCAAATGAAAGCTAGCCACATCAGTCCCAGAAACACCACTAGGGCCCATTCCAAGTATGTTGGGCGAAATGTGCAGGCCGGAGGGGCCTTCAGCTCTCTATGACGCATCATTAAGTTCATTTTGCTCCGCCAGATCCTCTAGGTTAATTGTGTCAAATGGAATGTGCGGGGGCTCTGGATCATCAGAGTCTCTGAACAACCTGACAATTTTCTCATCAATGTCACTGAGATTTATAAAGTTCGGCTCTTCTGGGGTCACGCATATGGTTCCGTCTGACCTGGGGCTCACTAGAAGCTCGAGAAGTTCTGACCTTGGCCCGTGTTCGATGCTCTGGACCAGGGGACAGCTCTTCCTCACCTCCGTCAGTGTCCTCGTTTAACTCTTCCGCCGCAGCATGTTGCACCAGATGTGACTCAGACTTTTTCCAGTCCAGCCCCTTGACTGCTGCCCTGCAACAATGGTTTAGATGATACCAGTGCTCCTTACCTTCGACTTTGACTGCAGTAGGAGTTGCCAGTACCAACTTGAAGGGCCCTTCTCTCCTGGGCTGCTTCCAGTGCTTCTTCCTGAATACCTTAATATACACGTAATCACCAGGTTCAACCTGCTGGAGGGGCTGCTCCACATGTGTACCATGTGTGGCTTCACAAACCTGTGAATACAGAGTTCTGTGTATCTGTGTTAGATGCTTGACATAGCTTGACATTTCGGCTTCCAGCTGTTCCAGTGAGGGGACTTTATATGGTCCCCGTGAAAAAGCAACAGGCATTGGTCGACCTGTCAACATCTCATGTGGTGTCAGGTGTGTGTTACGGTTGGTTTGTGAGCGCATTTTCATAAGTGCTAAAGGTAGCGCCTGAACCCAATTTAGCTTTGTACTCGCACAAATTTTTGCAATCTTTTCTTTCAGCACACCATTAGCTCGCTCAACCATTCCCTGTGATTGCGGGTGGTAAACACACCCCAACCTTTGCTTAATGCACAGTGCTTCTGCAATTGCTTTGATTACCTCATTTACAAAATGTGTCCCGTTGTCCGAGCTCAACTGATCAGGAATGCCAAAGCGTGGAATCACTTCGCTGCACAGGAACTTAGCTACCGTTTTGGCGTCGCATCTAGCCGTTGCTATCGCCTCTACCCACCTACTGAAACGGTCTATTACTATAAGAATGTACCTTCTTATCCAACATATCCACAAAATCCATCATCAAGTGCCTAAATGGCCCTCTCGGTACAGGTATGTGGCTAATGGGGGCTGTGAAGTGCTTTCTCGCATTTCGCTTTGCACACAGTTCGCAGGACCTTAGAAAGTTCTCTACCATACTAGCCAGGTACGGAGACCACCAATCTTGTCTACCGGTGCCAATAATCTCACGACGATTACAATGATCAACACCATGTGCTTCCCTAATGAGCATTGGAAGTAACCCTAAAGGTGCCACCCACATGCCATCCACACTCCAGACCCCTGTACTGGGATCCTGCACTGCACCTCTTTTCTTCCACATTTCTCTCTCTTCCCCGCTTGCTTTCTCTTGATACTCCCTGATATCATCTTCTGACACCTGGTTTTCTGGCTCCTCTAGTTCCCCTGCCATCATCATTACCCTCACACTCTCTTTTCCTACAGCTGCTTCCTTAGCTGCTGCATCTGCTGCAGCATTGCCTCTGCTAACCCACTCTCCATCTGACCTGTGAGCTTTACATTTTACTATGGCCAACATTTTTGGTAGCATCATGGCCCCCAGTAAATCTGAGATTGCAGGTCCATGGGTGATAGAAGAACCGTCAGCTCTCTGGAAGCCTCTTTGAGCCCAGATTGGCTCAAACACGTGGCAAACCCCATATGCATACGCTGAATCGGTATAAATTGTACAAGATTCTTCTGCCCCCAATTTACATGCTGCAGTCAGAGCCTTAATCTCTGCCAGTTGGGCAGAGCATGGTTGTGGCACGCTAGTGCATGAAATCACTTCAAACAATTCTGTGTCTTTGTTGTACTGAATCACTGCATAGCCTACCTTATTACCATCATTGGTGCGATAACACGAACCATCTACAAAAAATATGTGCTTGGCTTCTATCAGGGGCTGAGCTTCTAGGTCTGGCCTAGCTTTCAAGAATTTTTCAGCTTCTTCAGTGCACTCGTGTGGGGTTCCTTCATCAGGTAAAACTATTCTGTCAGTGGGATTTATTGTGGTGCACCTTTCAATTGTCAATTCAGGTGCTGACAAAATCACATCATACCCTGTTCGGCGGGCGTTGGTTATTACAAATTTTTGGCTTGTTAGCAATGCATGTAGTGCATGGGAAGTGTACAGAGTGACCGGGTGTCCCATCGCGATTGTGGATGCCTTTTGATAGGCAAATGCTGCTGCTGCTAACCCCCTGTTGCATGGTGGCATGCCCTTCTCCACGCTGTCAAGTGTTGTGCTAAAATATGCAATTGGCTTTTTCCCCATGCCCTGTTGTGGCTGTGCCAGCACAGCTGATGCGAACCCACGCCTTTCTGATACATAAAGATGGAATGGTTTTCCATAATCTGGACAGGCTAATGCTGGGCTGGGCTAAGGCTGAGGTCAGGGCCCCTTTTAGTGCCGCTTTTCCCTCTTCTGTCCACATCAATGGAGCACTTGACTTTGTTTGATCAGCCATTTTCATCATGTCTCTAAGAGGCTGTGTTTTTAGTGCAAAATCACAGATCCAGGGTCTGCTAAACCCTGCTAAGCCCAGAAAGGACAGCATTTGTTGCACAGTTTGAGAGCGTGGCGCCTTCCAGATTGCCTCTACGTGTGTTGGCAAGATTTTTCATGTAGTGCCTTCGAGCACTCTACCCAAATATTCTACCTTCGATTGGCAGAATTGCAGTTTGTCCTTACTCACTTTGTGCCCATTTCAGGCCAATGTTTTGAGTACCTTTAGCGAGTCCTCCACACACTGTTCTTTCGTCTGACATATTGCAGGACTAGACTAGGGGCATCTAAATTTGCTAGGTTGTGGGCCAACACCTGATTAAATACTGAGGGTCTTTCACAATACCCCTGGGGTAACCTGGTGTAAGTGTATTGTTGTCCCCCGTATGTGAAGGCAAACAAGAACTGAGAGTCTGGGTGTAAGGGTACGCTGAAAAATGCTGAACAGAACTCAATTACTGTGTACCACTTCGTCCCCTCAGGTATGTTTGATAGCAATGTGTGTGGGTCTGGAACTACAGGATTCTCTGCCACCACCACACAATTTACTGGTCTTAAATCATGGACCAGTCTCCATTTATCCGAATTTGGTTTCCTGACCGGAAAAAATGGGGGTATTGCAAGGGCTTCTAGTTGGGATTAAGACTTTTGCCTCAACTAACCCTTCAATGGTTGGCTTTATTCCCTCTACTGCCTGCTAATAAGAGGAGTATGGCACATCATGATTAGATAGCATTCCAACCCAGGTGTTTGCTTTTATTATCTGCTTGTTTGGTTTTTATGATTCGTGTAACTATAACTAAAGCTCTGTATCCTGTCTGAGAGCATGTTTACAGAGACACAGCCCTTTTTAACAAAGTACTGAAAAACCAGCTTAACAACACCTTCCACCAAATCATATCAACAGAGTAATTGACAATGATATGGCATTTAACACACAGGGATTTTTAACACCAGTGAATGCAGTATAGGACTTTCATTTAGTGACTTATAATGTTTAGAATGAAGTTGGTCTGAACATAAAATAAGTCCAGGATGAACCTCAGTAAATATAATTTGACATTCATTCTTAATGTAGAAGCAAACCCTATAGCAATGTGTTCCACTGAAAGATTCAACAAAAGCTAATCATTTAAAGCAAGAATATCTCCTGTCACTTGAATTACTGAACCAACAAAGAGTTTTCAAAATAAGAAAGCTGAATCCTTTCAGCTTCTAAAATTTTCTGATCATCAATAGGAAGCTTTAGTATCCCATTTAAACAATATTTCTTCACTTCTTCAGTATAGAAAAGAACTGCAAGATATATATTCATTAGCACAGAGTTCCACTGAAGTGAAAGATTTTTTAAAAAGAAATACACACAGATATGTTTCTAGACTCCCCATGTAAGAGTCTAAAGAATTGGTGGTTTCAAAATCATCATAATAGGAGCTGGATTTGTAGAGCATACCTAGGCTGTGAGAATAAAGAAACATTTTGGAAATATGAGCCATCATTAATGTCCTGGTAAAAAAGAATTGTTTAAATGAACAAATCAGTGCTCGGTTTTCTTATAAGGCTGAACTCTTTGTTTC
>CM040983.1:26489095-26504359 GCA_022985145.1 Pangasius djambal | reverse complement strand
ATCAAATGGTTTAAAGTAAATGAGTTGATCCATACAGATGACAGATACAGATCAATTCCTCAATACAGTATGCATTTAAGTGGTCATCAAAGTACAGTGTATCAACACTACAGGCTAAAATAAAAGCATGCTCTCCACATATAACAGATCTTTTTAAACACAGGGAGATCATAAGATTAACATAAAACAATGTGATATTGAGAACTTTAATTTCTAACCCAATTGGTAGTTGAAACACCTGAAAATGGCTCTAAATGTAATATCTGGCTAAGCATTTCCCCACCATCCAAATTACAAATGTTTTTTTACTTTTACAGGGCCAAATTCAAATCTGTTGAAACAATAATTCTCAAAGCGAAAAGCCAATTGTATTGTCATCGATACTGAATTACTAAAGATTTTATTAGGTTTGTAAAAATTTTCTCAGAACTTTAAAAAATTGTACTTATCTTCAAACTGCAAGCAACACATATGGATAAGAGGACCAAATTTTTTTTATGCATTTTTGATAGTATATCATCAGGTGGTGCTTGGCAATCAATTTCATTAGAGATTTCAACAGTGATTTGAAGAGATTATGTTGATCCCAGATCAAATGTTTCAAGTAACATATCATTCCATTAGCTATAACTGGTGAGAACCCAGGTTTTTGCTTTTATCATCTGCTTGTTGGACTTTGTTTAGTGACTTATAATGTTTAGAATGGAGTTGGTCTGAACATAAAATAAGTCCAGGATGAACCTCAGTAAATATAGTTTGACATTCATCCTTACTGGAGCAGCAAACCCTATAGCAATGTGTTCCACTGAAAGATTCAACAAAAGCTAGTCATTTAAAGCAAGAATACCTATCACTTGAATTACTGAACAAAACAAAGAGTTTTCAAAATAAGAAAGCTGAATCCCTTCAGGTTCTGAAATTTTCTGATCATCAATAGGAAGCTTTAGTATCCCATTAAAACAATATTTCTTCACATCTTCGGTATAGAAAAGAACTGCAAGATGTATATTCATTAACACAGAGTTCCACTTGGGTGAAAGATTTTTTAAAAAGAAATACACACAGATATGTTTCTGGACTCCCCATTTAAGAGCCTAAAGTATTGGTGGTTTTAAAATCCTCATAATAGGAGCAGGATTTGTAGAGCGAATGCTGTGAGAACAAAGAAACATTTTGGAAATATGAGCCATCATTAATGTCCTGGTAAAAAAGGATTGTTTAATTGAACAAATCAGTGCTTGGTTTTCTTATAAGTCTGAACTCTTTGTTTCAGGAGAAAAGGCTGTTAAAACTTCCTCTCGTGCTTGGCTTTGAACATCATTAATAACTTCTTACATAGACAAAACTATTGTTTCAACTATACTCAACTGAGACCTGATGCTGGTAAGTATGCAACAATTGAACCTCACATTGATGCCATGTGATCCTTAGTAACAGATTTTTGTGGTGTAGAAAGTGGAACATGTAAAATGTCAACAATATCTGAAAAAAATAATTGGGGAGGGTTGCGTCAGGAAGAGCATCTGGTGGGAGCAGCCGAAAGAGGAAAAACAACAACAACAACTTTACAGACAAAACAGGTACACTTCTCTGAACTGAGAATCAAAGACGTGCTTTAATTTCCTTGACACATGGTCTCTCTTTTTGTGGTCTGCATGAATGTATAAAAATTACAAAGAGCTCCATCACAGAAGAGACTGAAGACATAGTGAGCTTTAAACAGCCCATCAAAAGCTGCCACTGATGTCTGAGCCTTGCATGGGATAGCCTTTTGGTCAAGGATGATGCGGAACCTTCTGATTTTGTTCTTTTGCTCACCAGTGCAGAGGAGAAAGGATTGCCTCGCTTCAGCTTGCTCAAGGAAGGTAGTGAGACTGACTCCTTCGCTGGTTTTTTTATTGACTTTGGGGAGAGAAGATGCAGCAGCAAGAGAATTGATGACATTTCACCATCCCATCCTAGGGATAAACTATATATGTTATCCAAATAAAAGTAGGAGTAAAAGGCAAGAATACATCAACAGACCAAAGCTGTTCTCAGGTTCAGGCTGAAGTGCTGAAAGCAGCTCCTCAAAATACGCATTTGGGGGAAGACTCCTGCAGTCAGCAACAACTTTAGGCTTGAAATATGTAGGCCACTTCCCCAAGAATTTGCCAGATGTCTCATCTCCAAACATCATGGAGAAATTCTACTCAGCACTCTAATGCATGAGAATTAATTAATAAACACTCACATATTTGTTTTTAGAATATAGATCTTGTAGATATGGAAAAAGACTCACGATTCACAATGTATGATTAGTTTGTACACTTGATGGTGGAATCCTCCTTACAAAACATCACAAGCATTACAAGCAATTTTCAGTGTTTGAATCCATTATCATTTCAGACAAGTGCAGGTTTTAAATATTGTTTAAGTAGAGATTTTTATGAATTCTTACCCATGTGACTCTACTATCACATCTGCCACCAGAATGTTAACCGTCAGTTTTCGTTTTGCATCTGTTTAATTCATTTAATTCATTTCTCATCATGAACATCTGAAAAATGTAATTGAAAAGTCCTTCACTCAAGTGCATATATGCGTTTGTTATGGAAAAAGAGTCACGATTCACAATTCATGATTAGTTCGTAACATCGTAGTTTGTAGTACGACATAATGGCATGGAACAAGAAATCATTTCTTTGTTGCTCCCAAAGAAAGAGTACACAACTGCTAAAACCATCCAAGGTGATTTGAAAAAAAAAAAAGGATCAATATTTAACATATTTTACTTTAATATTAGTTCATTAAGAATGTCAATATATTTACGCAAAGTTTTTCTGTCTTGCTTTATCTCTATCCATAAACCCTGTTGGACTCCTTTTCCTTCTTGATTCCAGGATAACTCTTAAATCTAATGAATTTGATGAAAGTAAAGACAGTGGAATGCTGAACAAAAGCCATAAAATGGATGAAAGGTGACAATCAATAAATTAGTAAATAAAAACAGATTGTAAATTTAAATGCACTGTTTTTGAAATAATTTCATAATGACCATGACATTTATATTAAAATTCAAAATCTTTCAAACATTACTGTTTTCCTCAATATTGTTACTTTTTACTAGCTGTCCAATACAGACCTTGAAGGTCAGGGCACCTGAACTCAACAAAGATGTCTGTATGTATTTTTGTTCCGGACTCATCAGTTAAGGAGGTCTGACCCTCAGTCAGACGTTCAGGCTGCAGACTAAATTTTGCTGTTACTAACAGAATGGGAAAAAGCACACGCATTAAGTGACATCTAAAGCTTAAAGCAGAGACCAAATAGTAAACTAAATACCAACTTTCTTGACGAAATCTGTCGTAATGAAAGTTTTCTTCAATCTGTGGACTTTTTACATACTTCTGCTCTCCTCCAAACTCAAAACTTTAGGCAGCATTTCCTGAGTGCATTACAGTACATTTCAAAGGAGCTATTTAGTAACTTTTTATAAAGCAAAACACAAAATGAAAACAGACCTTAATAAAAATGAAGCCAACGTCAAATCATCTTACGCATTAGTTGAGAGGTAAAAAACAAGCAGCTAGCTTCTGGTCACTGCCTCTACAGACATAGTCAAAGCGCACTTGTTGAATTAGAATAAAATAGTGTCAAATTATGCGTTTACAAACAAAACCTTAGATATGTATCGCTGAAATTTAACTGCCTAATAGATATGGTCTCGGCTACCGCATTCATAGTAAGAAAATACTTTTATAAATACAAATTAAAAATAATACTACAACTTATTTTTTAAACATTTTATAATCAAATTATGCGTTTTAATATAAACAATCGCATTTAATATACTTTTTCATTATAAACATATAAAAATGAATTTGAAAAGTACTTCACTCAAGTGCATATATGCGTTTGTTAGAAAGCCCACTTTCTCAAGCTCCTGGAGCCTTGAAACTCTGTAAATAGTATTTTCAGCCAACGAACCACACAATTATGTTAGCAATTGCTAGTGTATATTTGCTGAGTAATTACTTTCAAAAGACTATTTTTCACCATTTGGACATTTTAACTTTTATACAATTATACAATGCATTTTAATGTAATCAATCATATCTCCTATTATTTCTTATCCTAAAAAAAGTCTTTGAAAAGAACTTCTCTCAAAGGAATACATTCTTTGTTAGGAAACCACTTTCCCAAGCTCCTTTCACCTTGAAACTTTCTATGTAACGTATTCAGAGCTTGATGCTTACAATTCAAATAGCACATATAGATTTGTTAAGAAAACAGTGTTTTAGTGCATATTGGGCAAGAAATTACTTTCTAATTAATGACTAATTAATTTATGAAGCTCCTTACAAGCTCCTGGCCCATTGAAACTCTAAATAGCGTTTTCAGCTCCTGAAGTGCACACTTCATAGTTAAGAAAACAGTGTGTTAGGGCATATTAGGCGAGTAATGCCTTTCTAAAGATTATTCTCAAGATTTTGACTCTTTTCACTATATTAGTGAATTTTAATGTAAACAATCATATTTGGTATCATTTTTCACATGTAAACATGTAAAAATGTTTCACATGTAAAAATGTTATTGAAAAGTATTTCTCTCAAGTGCATTAATGCGTTTGTTAGAAAAATCACTTTTCCAATATCCTGGCGCCTTTAACTTCGTAATAGCGTTTTCAACTCCTGAAGCGCACACTTTCAAAAGCACATATTTAACATCAATTAATGCATTTTATAAAAAACATTTATATTTAATATTATTATTATTCATAAACATGTGAAAAATATCATTGAAAAATACTTCACTCAAGTGCATACATGCGTTTCTTAGAAAAACCACTTTCCCAAGCCCCTGGCGCTTTGAAACTCTCGGAATAGCGTTTTCAGCCCACGAAGAGCACAATTCAAAAAAGCACGTTCAGACTGGTTAAGAATACAGTGCATTAATGCAAATTAGGTGAATAATGACTTTCTAAACTTTATTTTGCATGATTTTCATTTTATAACATTTTTTATATCAACTAATACTTTTTATTAAAAACATTAGTTTTTAATAAAAAATATGGCATTTTATTAAAATAATTCTTATTTAAAATCATTATCCTTCATAAACATGTGAAAAATGTCATTGCAAAGTAATATACTTAGGTGGATACATGCGTTTGTTAGAAAAACTACTTTCCCAAGCCCCTGGCGCTTTGAAACTCTCGGAATAGCGTTTTCAGCCCACGAAGAGCACACTTCTAAAAGCACGTTCAGATGGGTTAAGAATACATTGCCTTAGTGTAAATTAGGTGAATAATGACTTTCTTAACTTTATTTTCCATGATTTTCACTCTATAACATCTTTTTATCAACTGATACTTTTTATAAAAAAAACATTCATTTTTGATATAAATTATGGCATTTTATTAAACCTATTCATAATTAAAAGCATCATTGTGCATAAACATGTAAAAAAATGTCATTACAAAGTAATTTACTCAGGTGGATGCATGCGTTTGTTAGAAAAACAACTTTCCCAAGCCGCTGGCGCTTTGAAACTCTCGGAATAGCGTTTTCAGCCCACGAAGAGCACACTTCTAAAAGCACGTTCAGATGGGTTAAAAATACAGTGTATTAGTTTAAATTAAGTGAAAAATGACTTTCTAAAGTTTATTTTCCATGATTTTCATCCTATAACATTTTTATATCAACTGATACTTTTTATTAAAAACATTCGTTTTTCGATATAAATTATGGCATTTTATTAAACCTATTCTCATTTACACTCATTATTCTTCATAAACATGTGAAAAATGTCATTGCAAAGTAATTTACTTAGGTGGATACATGCGTTTGTTAGAAAAACCACTGTGCCAAGCCCCTGGCGCTTTGAAACTCTCGGAATAGCGTTTTCAGTCCACGAAGAGCACACTTCTAAAAGCACGTTCAGATGGGTTAAGAATACATTGCATTACTGTAAATTAGGTGAATAATGACTTTCTTAACTTTATTTTCTATGATTTTCATCCTATAACATTTTTATATCAACTGATACTTTTTATTAAAAACATTCGTTTTGTGATATAAATTATGGCATTTTATTAAACCTATTCATAATTAAAAGCATTATCCTGCATAAACATGTGTAAAATGGCATTACAAAGTAATTTACTCAGGTGGATACATGCGTTTGTTAGAAAAACAACTTTGCCCAGCCCCTGGCGCTTTGAAACTCTCGGAATAGCGTTTTCAGCCCACGAAGAGCACACTTCTAAAAGCACGTTCAGATGGGTTAAGAATACAATGCATTAGTGCAAATTAGGTGAAAAATGACTTTCTAAACTTTATTTTCCATGATTTTAACTCTATAACATTTTTATATCAACTGATACTTTTTATTAAAAACATTCGTTTTTGCTATAAATTATGGCATTTTATTAAACCTATTCATAATTAAAAGCATTATCCTGCATAAACATGTATAAAATAGCATTACAAAGTAATTTACTCAGGTGCATACATGCGTTTGTTAGAAAAACCACTTTCCCAACTTTCTGGCGCCTTGAAACGCTCTAAATAGCTTTTTAACTCGCACAATTCTAAAAGCACATGCACATGTTATGAAAACAGAGTGTTAGAGCATATTTGATGAATAATGACTTTTTAATCTTTATTTTTCACAATTTTAACTTAACACTTTTTGTATCAAATTTTTCATATATATTTAATGTCATTTTTTTTCAATAAACGTAAAATGTGAAAAATGTAAGTATTTCACTTAAGTGACTATATGTAATTATTTCGAAAACCATTTTCCTAAGCTTCTAGTGCCTTGAAATTCAAATTAAAATTTATTTCAAATTCAATTGAACTTTATTGGCATGACATATTGTACAATGTTTTGCAAAAGCATTTATGCAGGTACAGAATAAAACCTGAACAGAGAACAAATTACAGGACTATAAAGAGAAGAAATAATAAATAAATAACTGAATAAAGAAAGAAAGAAAGAAAGAAAGAAAGAAAGAAAGAAAGGAACAAAAAAGTGCAGTCTATGGGCTATGAGTGGTGTGTGTATGTGTGCCTGTGTTTGTGTCCTCTTTTTGTGGCAGTCATCGATATACCATGCTGATGTACAATGCCTTGTTGTCTTTGAATATGCTCAGGTATTCTGCTGTATTCTGCAGGTTTTACACCCACATAACAAAGTAGTTTACTTTGCTTTTGTGTTGTTCCAGTCCAATAAGATACATAGTTTTCTTTTTGTGCATTAATCATTGGGTTGGGCTGATTATTGTTAGTTGTGTTAGTCGGATTAGGTTAGTTTGCTTTTGGAGCCTCAATACCCACCTCCCCCCCCCTTTGAAGTTATGATTTAGGAGATGACTGCCATATACTGCAAATGGTTCAATAACGGCCTGGAATACTTTGAGTGCGAATCTATTTGGCATTTGATATTGAATAGATTTTTAATGGCATAGAAAGCCCTTCTTGCTTTCTGTTTCAGTTCATTCACAGCCAAGTTGAGTTTCCATTTGCACTAAATTTCAGCCCAAGGTATGATGAATTTGTGGCATGATCAATTTTGGTCATACCAAGGGTGAACTTATATCTCTTTCCCTGACATCTAGGTCTTTTCTGAAATATTAGAGCTTTTGTTTTAGGTGGGTTTTTTGTCAGAGCCCAGGTCTGACAGAACGCGTATTCAGAACATATTCTTCTGTAGACCGTCTTTTGCTGGAGACAGCAGGACCAGGTCATCGGCATAGAGGAGGAACTTTGTCGTGAACTCATATTGTGTGAGGCTAGGTGCTGCTAATTGTTCTAGTAGATATGCCAATTCATTAATGTATATATGGAAGAGAGTTGATGATAGTTGGCAGCCCTGCCTTACACCCACCCTCGAGTGAAGAATTCAGTTTGTTTATTTCCAATTTTGATTGCACGTTTATTGTTAGAGTACATTGTTTTTATGATGTTGTATGTTTTGACCCCTATTCCAATTTCTGTAAGTTGAGACAGTAGACACTGGTGCCAAATTGAATCAAATGCCTTCTGTAAATCTACAAAGTAAGCTAATATTTTGGTTTTGATATATTTATCAGCTAGGGTATACAGTGTAAAAATATGTTCTGATGTTCTGTAATTTTGTAAGAATCCAATCTGACTTTTGTTTAAGACATAGTGCTCGGTACGGAAGTGTATGAGTCTTGTGTTGTTGATGCTGCAAAACAACTTTCCCCAGATTAGTACTTACAAAGATGCCTCTTTACTTGCTTTGATCTAATTTGTCTCCACTTTTTAATATGGGCATTATGAGTCCTTTATTCCAGGTGTCAGGGAAATAACCAACACTCTGAACGAAGATGAACAGTTTTAGTAAGGCCATTCTTAATTTGTGATCTTTATTCTTGAGTATTTCATTGAGGATGCCATCTGGTCCACTTGCTTTTTTGGTTTGTAGGGCCTATATTTTATCAATCAGTTCTTTCTCTGTAATGGGGTAGTCTAATGGGTTTTGGTATTTGATCATTTCTTCATATATTTGGGTTTGTTCTGGGTTAATTTTTAGCTTGCTATAAAGTTGTTCAAAGTGATTTTTCCAGGTATCTCCATTTTGTATGGCAGTTTGTTCATGGTTTTTTTTTATTCAGAAAATACCAGTTAAACCAGAAATTGTTAGAATTTATAGATTCTTCAGTAGTTTTAGCTGATTTTGGATGCACTGTTCTCTCTTTTGTCTGAATGTATTTTTGTACTTTTTAATTTCTTCACAATATTGACGGTGCAAATCTGCATTGTTTGGTTGTCTGTGTTTTTTATTTGATAATTGGCTTAATTTTTTCCTATATATAAATCAAACCATTTTTCATTCTCTTGTTTGGCCTTATGAATTTTCTTAGAGGTTTTGAAGTTAGACAATGTTGCCAAATAAGTGAATATGTAATTTATGTTCTCCGCAGTCAGATTTATGCAATCCTTCTCACAAGGTTAAAAGCTACATAGTTAGTTGCCTACAAGTGAACATGCTTTTGGGTGGTCAATTGCTGTCCCATATTCTTCTGTGCTGTTTTGGGCCCATCTGTGGTTTTCTCTAATGTTATACAGCTTAGTGGGCTGTGAATGCATGCTAATATTTTGTGCCCTTATGAAATACACGGTAATTTGGATGTGATCTGATAGGGGTCTAAGCGGTTTGACTGTGAATGCTTTGAAAGAGAATGGTTCTAGGTCTGTGATCATGTAATCAACTTCTGAGCAACCATGAAATGAACTATAGTTATACCTTCCTCTCACCCTAGCATTGACAAGGTCAGAACAAGGCTCCGACAGAGCTCAGTCAAAAGCTTCTCATTTTCATTCACAGAGTTATTCCTTGAGAAGTTTGCTATATTTTGTGGGAAGCTCTATACAAGGATGTAGTTGTTCCAATTATCTATGGTGTAGTCAGGTATGGGTCCTGTGCTAGCATTTAGATCGCCACAAGTTTATATCCAAAACTGGATAAATTGATACCTTGTATGTTCCACATTGTGAGAGTTAATGATTCCATTTGGTCAAGATTTTTAACAAATTTAACAATCTTAACACTCCTCTAGAGTAATACAAACCCATGTATATATATATATATATATATATATATATATATATATATATATATATATATATATATGTGTGTGTGTGTGTGTGTGTGTGTGTGTGTGTGTGTATGTATGTTTATATATATATATATATATATATATATATATATATATATATATATATATATATATATATATATATATACTTTTGAAATAATTACAGATAGCCATATGTTAAGCATTACAGTATTCTGTGTAAAGAAACAGATTTGTGGTGATATACCTGTCCCCTTGTTGTGAAAAGTCAGCCATTAAAGTCCCTGGATTTGTCTTCAGCAGGCTGTATTTATAGGCTTTCTTGTCCTTTGCACTCTTAATAGTTTGTGGATATGTGATTGAGTGGGGGAGGGGCTTTCCTGCTGTAGCTTTCATTGTTTTCTTTGTATTGTTTTGTTTTGATTTGATTTGTTTTTCTAACTGTCACTTTTTAACTGTCACTCCCAGACTGCTGCTAGTTTAACTATAAGTTACTTAGCCAGCAAATAACCTTCCTTATTTCTGTTCCACTAATTTTGTAATCATTTTTTGTTTAATAATCAGTGTATATGGTAACTCAGTCTTGCCTGTAATTTGGATGTGAATTAATTCCAATATCTTCTGACTTGTCCGTCTGTCCTCCAAACTGCTCTGTGTCAGTGCTGCCTAGTTGTATTGTTGAAGAATGCAGAAGAAATTAAAGGAATATGAATCAGCTCACAGTTATCACGGTTATCTTAATATTACTCTTGCTTTTATCTTCAGTTTGATATAGGTTTTGTTAGGTTTGGTTCAATCCAGAGGTGAAAAAAACTGCACTATATAAAAACTGCACTATAAATTTGAAGAGCTCATGTGGAGCATGAATTTCTTGCTGTTTCTTGCTGAATGTCACCCTTGAAACTCTCTAAATAGCGATTTCAGTCCACGAAGTGGACAGTTATGTTTGCACATAGAGGTTTGATAAGAAAACTGAGTTTTAGTGCATATTTGCTGAAGGATTACTTTCTAAAGAGTTTGACTTTTTAGCACTTTATTAGCTAATTATGCATCTTAATGTAAACAATGATATTTTGTATCATTGTCATTGAAAAGAACTTGACTCAAGTGTATGTATTCAGTCGTTAGAAAGGGCATGTAGGCTTTTTTGAGATAAAACACTCTCCCAAGCCCCTCGCACCTTGAAATTCTCTAAATAGCTTTTTCAGCTGACGAAGCATACACTTCTAAATGCTTATACAGTCTTGTTATGAAAACTGTGTATTAGTGCATATTTGGCGAATAATGACTTTCTAAGCAGGATTTTGACTTTCTAAGACATTTTTAAATCAAATAATGTGTTTTAAAATAAACATTCATATTTAAAATCATTATTCTTCATAAACATGTGAAAAGTGTAATTGAAATTTACTTCACCCAAGTGCATATACATGATTGTTAGAAAAACCACTTTCCCAAGCTCCTGGCGAAGTGAATCTCTCTAAATAGCGTGTTCAGCCACTTTTTAAAGTGTTGGCACATTGACACGAGTTAATTTTGACTCTGGGCATAGTTGAAATTTAACACTACTCAATAGTAAGCAGTGTAAAATGAATTTTACAACTTTTTAAAATAAATTTTTTAAAATAAATTTTACACTGGTGTGGATGAAATCACTCAGATGTAATTTGGAAAACATAATTTTAGTGTTATCTGTATTAAAACTATTGTAATACAATAGCATAAAAACACAATTATATATTACTGGAAAAAACGTTTTTATTTGCAAAGCACTATATTAATTGTAAACACATTCATCAATCTGTTTTTAAAATGTAACAGTATGGCACTGTATGCTCTGTTATCAATCACATTAGAGTATTTCTTATCAAATAGTTTAAAGTAAATGAGTTGATCCATACAGATGACAGATACAGATCAATTCCTCAATACAGTATGCATTTAAGTGGTCATCAAAGTACAGTGTATCAACACTACAGGCTAAAATAAAAGCATGCTCTCCACATATAACAGATCTTTTTAAACACAGGGAGATCATAAGATTAACATAAAACAATGTGATATTGAGAACTTTAATTTCTAACCCAATTGGTAGTTGAAACACCTGAAAATCTCTAAATGTAATATCTGGCTAAGCATTTCCCCAGCATCCAAATTACAAATGTTTTTTTACTTTTACAGGGCCAAATTCAAATCTGTTGAAACAATAATTCTCAAAGTGAAAAACCAACTGTATTGTCGTCGATACTGAATTTACTAAAATTATTAGATTTGTAAAATTTTTCTCGGACCTTTAAAATTTTTTTACTTGTCTTCAAACTGCAAGCAACACATATGGATAAGAGGACCAAATTTTTTTAATGCATCTTGGATAGTATATCATCAGGTGGTGCTTGGGAATCAATTTCATTAGTGATTTCAACAGTGATTTGAAGACATTATGTTGATCCCAGATCAAATGTTTCAAGTAACATATCATTCCATCAGCTATAACTGGTGAGAACATTGTGTTGACAATCTGTATTAAAGAAGAAGGAAGTTCCAGTGACCAATAACAGCGTCATCAAAAATAAGAGGAGTATGGCAAAGAACACATCATGATTGGATAGCATTCCAACCCAGGTGTTTGCTTTTATCATCTGCTTGTTCGGTTCTTGATCAGCATCACTTGTTAAGTTGTTCAGAACCTTACCCTCCCCTGTAGGATTCTTTGGGCATCCCTAGTACCCCTGGTTTGGCCCAATCCATGGGTTTACTGGGCCTTGTGGAGGCTCTCGTTAGGGCTGGACCCAGTTCCCCTCCTCTCTACCTCTGGGAGGCCATTGCCATGGATTGATAGAGCAATCTTTTTTATATGTCCACATTGAACACAACCCCCAACACACACCTCTGCTTCTCTGACACCTTTGTCTGTTCCAGCCCTGAGGGTTTAGTCTTTGTGTATAAACGTTAATGACTGCCATTGGGGTTTGCTGAGGGTTTGGCATGACAGCTGGTGGAGCTGATTGGGCAGGAGGAATAGGAGGCACATCAAGAAAACAGTGCGTTTGATGAATAATCACTTTTATAAACATTTATACGGCGCCAAACTTTTATGCTCAATTCGTGCCGGTTTGCGTCTTAAAAAAACCCTGTATCTATGATCCCTTCTCAAATATAACAAAAACATCTTTTAGGAACAGCTATGTCACTTTCCATCCCATGTAAACTAAATCGTTCCGAACCGGTGCCGTTCGTTTTTGCTCGATTTATGCTGTTTTGTGCTGTAGAAAGAAACATCATAACATATTACATACTTATTACCATCCTTAGACATTACAAAATCTCTGGCGGATGATTTTGGATTTTATTCAAGTAGTAGCCTGACTTTGCCTCGGGGAATAGGTTAGGTAATTATAATTATAGGTTAGGCATTATAATAAATATTTGCTTGAGTACTAGTATGGAACATGATTAAAGTGTGTGTTGCTTTATGTATATTGCAGGTGGTGAAATAATCGGCGCATAAACAATTCTGCAAGATACTGAGGCAGTTACAGCATTTTATCTTTCTCTGAAAAAGCTGCATAACCAGTGAAGCAAGGGCAGGTGAGGTGTGTTTCATTTTGTTTAAAATATTTTTAAAGCAGAGAGCTTGTTTTAGTTACCTGCCAGCTTAACTAATTACTGTGCTGGTTTGTTGTTCGTAGGTTGTTTAACCTGGTCTCCCAAGTTTAGCCATTTGAAAAGTGCACAAAAACCCTTCTAAAGCCAGCCATAGATCATACTGGCAGACCTGGTAAAGGAATAGTTCACCCAACAATGAAAATTCTTTCATCATATACTTGCCAACATGTCCCCTATAATCTCTGACTTTCTTTGTTCCCAGGAACACAAAAGTAGATATTTGAAGAATATTTGTCCATATAATTGTTTTGGTCACCACTGACTTTCATTATATGGAAAAAAACATTTTCCATATTTTCCATAACATTTTTCATTATATGGAAAAAAACATTCTTCAGTATATATTATTTTGTGTTCCTGCGAACAACAACAAAAAAAAGCATAGAGATTTTTAGGATTACATGAGGATGAGCATATGATGACAGAATTTTCATTGTTGTGTGAGCCATTTCTTTAAGAACCCTAAGTTGGATAAAAAAAAGTTTTTTTTTCATCACCAGAGAAAACATCTGAAATATTGTTAATGTCAAATAAAGTTGCTTAGTTGTATATGTAGTTATATATGTAAATTCCAGCACATTAACCATACTGACAGTCTTAAATGTATCAAGCAGAACACAGCATGCAGCATTATATTTTAAGCATGGAACAAAACTAACACATCACTAAAGCTTGGGTATCCTTTCAAATGCAAAGATGAAAAAAGTACAAATAAAAGAACAATTATGGAGAATGTTCAAATTAATTTTCAAAGAACCATGGAAATGTTTAAACTGGTATAGTGTCAATAAAAAAATTCTGTTGATTTTTAGAGATGTGTAAAAATGAAGAGATCTCTGTACAAATAACAGAACAATTACTAAAGAAAAAAAACTGCTGTTCAAAGAAATCATAGAACTGTTTCAGGGGTATAACGTCATTTTATTAAACATTTTTAAGAACAATTCTGTTATTGACTTAATAATTTCTAAGATTTAATAAACAGAAAATGCATTTCTGCAGAGATCAGTCCAAGAAATTCATTTCAACCAAAAATTTTATGCCTCCTTTGTGAACAATCTGCCATAATAGGAGTCAAAGGCACAGGTATTATTCACATTTACAAACACTGAGGCCTTTCCATTTTTCAACAGGGTCTTCTTCCACTGATTGTGACTTAAACTCTGTAGGCTGCTGTCTTCTGATTCTTTGTCTCAGCATGCTTTGTTGCCTTTACAGGTGCAGAGGAAAGCCTCATGTCGCCCTTAAGAAACTCAAGGTGGCGTGTGACAAGTCAATTCAGATAAGGAGGCTTTCATGTCTGAAGAGACCATGTGTTATGTTTTTAAATTCAGCCTCAACATTTTGCTTGCTATGTTGTGTATACTTTTAAAGTGTGGAACCGTCACGGCTATCCAAAGAGGCAGGTATCATGCCATTCTTATGATATTTGAGACAAGCTCTGGAAGGAAACATAGATTGTCTCTGTCACCATGATGAGCTGCAATCATCTGACTTTCTTCACAGATTTTGGTGACACGTGTTTTCAGATCTGTGTGGAGTGTCTCCTCGATTCCAGTCACCTATACTAAATGGCCATCTTCAGTGACACATGGTAAAACCCCCTCTGCAAATCATCTCTTCTGCTTTGCTTTGCATTTTTCCAAGACAACAGGTATACCTTTGTTGTCATTTCTGAGTCACTGAAGTCACTGAACTGCAATTGAATTAATGATCTCCTTGCATCTTCATTTGAATTCTCTAACTTTTTTTTTTCTCTTTGTCTTAGGCATTCTCACCGGCTAATGAGCTTGATGCAAGGTGGAAGCTTGGAGTTTTTAGGCTTCTTTGTCAGCACTCCAAAGCGCTGATTGAGATATGTTTTCAAGTCTGGCTATGGAGTGAAGGCCTTAACCAGTGCTCCAAGCAAAGCCAAAGAGAAATCACAAACTGCCTCTTTGGGCACAGCAGCAACTGCTCGTTGCCATTCAGTGAGCCACTTTGCAATAGAATTGATGGTGTGGTTC
>CM040983.1:26387007-26418804 GCA_022985145.1 Pangasius djambal | reverse complement strand
TGTCTGTTCCAGTCCTGACGGTTTAGTCTTTGTGTATACACATTAATGACTGGCATTGGGGTTTGCTGTGGGTTTGGCATCACTGAAGATTCTGCTCCCTCTTTTTCTTTGGTTTTAACTGGTGCCTGGGTTCTTTTCTCTGCTTTGCTTGTTAATTCTTCAAGCTGAAGTTGCAGTAAAGCAAGGACAGGCAAGGCGTGTTTGATTTTGTTTAAAATATTTTTAAAGCAGAGAGCTTGTTTTAGTTACCTGCCAGCTTCACTAATTACTGTTTGTTGTTCATAGGTTGTTTAACCTGGTCTCCTAAATTTAGCCAAATGGCTAAAAAGTGCTCAAATGAAAAGTGCACAAGAACCCTTCTAAAGCCAGACCAAATTCTGTCATTATATGCTTGCCAACATGTCCCATAAAATCTCTGACTCTCTTTGTTCCCAGAAGCACAAAAGAAGATATTTTATAGAATATTTGCCAATATAGTTGATGATAAAGGGATTCAAAATCGATGTTTGTTTTGGTTACCATTGACTTTCATTATATGGAAAAAAACATTTTCCATATTTTTTATAACATTTTTTCATTATATGGAAAAAACATTTATCAATATATATTATTTTTTGTTTCTGTGAACAAAAAAAGCATAGAGATTTTAAGTATTACATAAGGACAAGTATATGATGACAGAATTTTCATTGTTGTGTGAGCCATAAGCCATATAAGGTCAGTAGAAATGAAACATTTTTAAGGACAATTCTGTCATTGACTTAATAATTTCTAAGATTTAATAAACAGAAAACACATTTCTGCAGAGACCAGTCCAAGAAATTCATTAACTAAAAATTTCATGCCTCCTTTGTGAGCAATCTGACATAATAGGAGTCAAAGGCACAGGTATTATTCACATTTACAATCAGTTTGGCCTGAATGAAACACTGAGGCCTTTCCAGTTTTCAACAGGGTCTTCTTCCACTGTTTGTGACTTAAACTCTGTAGGCTGCTGTCTTCTGATTCTTTGTCTCAGCATGCTTTGTTGCCTTCACAAGTGCAGAGGAAAGCCTGATCTTGCCCTCAAGAAACTCAAGGTGGTGTGTGACCAAACAGTCAATTCGGATAGGGAGGCTTTCATGTTTGAAGAGACCATGTTTTATGTTTTTAAATTCAGCCTCAACATTTGCAGTGCTTGCTATGTTGTGTACACTTTTGAAGTGTGGAGCCATCACAGCTGTCCAAAGATGCAGGTATCATGCCATTCTTATGATATTTGAGACAAGTTCGGGAAGGAAGCATAGATTGTCTCTGTCACCATGATGAGCTGAAATCATCTGACTTTCTTCACAGATTTCGGTGACAAGTGTTTTCAGATCTGTGTGGAGTGTCTCCTCGATTCCAGTCAATTATATTAAATGGCCATCTTCACACAAATCACAAATCTTATTGAGTTTAGATTTGAGAGTACCATTAACTCTCTCCACCATTCCCTGTGATTGAGGATGATAAACACATCCCAGCATTTGTTTTAGTTGCTGCAACACTTTCTTCACTGTGTTCTGAACAATTGCTGAACCATTGTCAGAGCTGATTTCTGATGGTATACCAAACCTTGGAATTATCGCTCTTGTCAAGTATTTAATTAATGTGCCTGGTGCTTGATCTACTGATGGCACTGCTTCCAACCATCTACTGAATCTATCTATTATCACTAACATATACCTTTTACCTTGTACTTTCTTTATCATATCCACATAGTCTATCACCAGATGTTTGAATGGATCTTCTGGGACCGGTATATGACCTATGTCCTGACGTTACTGTGCGCAGAGACTTCACACTCAGACAAATTTTTATCCACTGTTGCTTGTAGATATAACTCTGTCGTTTCATTTTTCTTATAACCTCCCCCTTCACACAGTGATCTAGATTATGTGCATCTGATATAAGAATAGTAAGAAGTGCTGTAGGTGCAATAATAAGTCCTTCATGTGAATGCCATACACCATTTTTATCCTTCGCCTATCCAAACCCTATGTTGCCAATCTGTTTTTTCAAACTGACTGGCATGAATCTGAATACAAATGAGGTCTTCTAGCTGAGGGTGTGGTTCTATAATAACCATTGTGTTAGGGGTAGCCTTCTTGGCTTCTAAATTTGCAGCATTATTTGCCTTGATGACAAAATCATTTCTCTTTTTATGAGCTTGGCATTTGATGATTGCTAATCGCTTTGGTTGCATCATAGCTGACATTAACTGACTAATGTGTTCATCATGTTGAATAGGTGTTCCATGGCTCTTTTTAAAAACCCCTTGTTTCCAAACAGCCCCAAATAAATGACACACCTCAGAGGCATAAGCAGAGTCAATGTATATATTAGATACTGTTCTTTTTGCTAACTGACATTCAGTAGTGAGAGCCTTCAATTCAGCCAAATGGGTAGAGCATGGCTGCTCACAATGAGAAATCACTGTTAAAAACTAATCCTGGTCTTTTCTAACCACTGCATAACCTGCATGGTTGCCCAAATGGTCTCTAAAACGTGAACCATCCACATAGGAATCAACATCTGCATCAGCAAAAGGTGTCGACTCAACGTCTGGTCTAAGTCTGGTGAAAGCTCAAGATTCTGCTACAAAATATAAAGAGATCATGTCAGCAGGATTCACTGTAGAACAACATCTGATAATTACATCAGGATAAGTGAGAAGAGATGAATAGGCCTGAATACATGTCTGAATCTGGGGTAGCTAGTGTAGGTGCAGCCTGAAGTTCCTTTTTAATGGATTCAAAGGCTAACAATGCATCAGTGTTCCATTTTAGAGCTGCATGCAAATTGTTTTGTTCAGCTTGCTTCATAATGTCCCTCAGTGGTGCAGAGTCTGAGCTGACACCTGTCATACCAAGAAAAGTCATAATTTGTCTGTTTTGCCTAAAGTCTGTGGCAGTGGGGCTTTACTTATTCCTAATTGTAACTGGGTTTGTGTTATTGCTGTAGTTCCATATATCATCAAGAGGCCTATATGTTCAACCTGTGGCTGACAGTATTGCAGTTTAGTCTTGGATATCTTCTGCCCACCCTGTGCCAGTTTGGTTAACACTTTAAAAGAGTCTCTATGGCACTGTTCCAGGTATATGGAACAAATCATAAGATCATCCATGTATTGCAATGATGTACTTTCTAGTGAAAGTTCTGCTAGATCAGCCCTAAGTACTTGATTGGATGCATGTGGGGAACCTTGTGGCAGCCTAGTGTATGTGTATTGTTTACCAGCATAAGTAAAGGCAAATAAATGTCTACTTTCCTCCGCTATAGGAATGATGAAATAGGCTGAGCATAGATCAATCACTGCAAAATACTTGGCATCAGGAGGGACATTAGTTAACAATGTGTGGGGGTTAGGTACCTCGGCAGGCCAGTCTTCCACTGCTTCATTAACAGCCCTTAAGTCATGCACTAAATGCCATTTTGATTTATCTGCTTTAATGACAGGTAAAATTGGAGCATTACAAAAACTGTTTCTCTTAGTACGCCAGCCAGAACTAATCCATCAATGTTTTTTTTTTTTGTACCTATGACAGCTGCATCTGTCCCGAAGATTATACTGTCTTTGCAAATTTACCAGACAAGGGGAGGTGTGAGGCATAATTTGGAGTTACACATATGTAAGTGACTCCAGTGTCTACCATCATAGGAGTATGTTTTCCTTCTATATTTCCTCTATATAGATGCTGACCCTCCACTGTAGGATTCTCTGGGCATCCCTAGTACCCCTGGGTTGACCCACCCCATGGGTTTTCTGGGCCTTGTGGAGGCTCTTGATAGGCCGGGACCCAGTTCCCCTCCCCTCTACCCCCGGGAGGCCGTTGCCATGGATTGATAGAGCAATCTTTTTTTTTATATGTCCACATTGAACACAACACCCAAAACTCACCTCTGCTTCTCTGACACCTTTGTCTGTTCCAGTCCTGACGGTTTAGTCTTTGTGTATACACATTAATGACTGGCATTGGGGTTTGCTGTGGGTTCGGCATAGCAGCTGGTGGAGCTGATTGGGCAGCAGGAACGGGAGGCACATTCAATGGAGCCATCACCACTGAAGATTCTGCTTCCTCTTTTTCTTTGGTTTTAACTGGTGCCTGGGTTCTTTTCTCTGCTTTGCTTGTTAATTCTTCAAGCTGAAGTTTTTGGTGCATGTCTCTCTTGCCCTCTGAATTTCTGTTGCTTGTTCCTGAAATGCTCTACTGCATGAGCCACATGGTCACAGAATTCCCTGTGTGTTTTAGAGTGCAGACCAACCACTTCTTCAAACTTGCTTTTTATTGCTGGAGGCGTGGCATCCGTCACAGCATTTCTGAACAACGTTGAGATTAGAGGATCACCTTCCAGATCTCTTTCAGTCTCTTGTATCCACCTTTTGAATTGTCTTTGCACATAAGTGGTATGATTCTCTGTTTCCCCAAACTGTTCTCCTTTTAGAGCTTTAGCTTTAAGCTTGGGTACTCATTTTTTAGCACCTGCCACAGAGCTGGTCGACTTGGATCAAAAGCAGTTCCATCCATCTGCGGAGTGCCTATGGTCCCTCTCATGTTTGCTGCTGTCAGAAGTTTTTCCATCTTGGCACATCCCAGGATTTTTTTTCTTTCTCTATCACAAAGTCCCCACTCTCTTTCGTCTTCTACATCGCTTGGTTCCTGTTTCTCTAATTCAACTTCCACTCTAACATGCACAGTACCTGTTACCATTGGGAACTGTCCCCTGGGCGGCTCTGGAGGAGTATATGGTGGTGGAACCTTGAATACCTCTTTTATCTTCTCCTCTAATTTTCGATCATCCTTTTTCAACATCTTTCTTGCTTGCTTCATATGCTTTTTTGTCTTCACTCTTCTTGCTTTTATCTTTTACTTCGTGATTTTTGATTAATGTTTCCATCGCCATGCATAAGGACACATCAAATGATCCCTCAATTGGCCAGTTTGAGTTCATGCCTCGGGTTCTCTTTTCGCATTTTTTTGAAACTTTTACTATAAGTTATTTACACAAACGGTGTTTGTTCCCTAACAACTCAACACTTGCCATAATGAGTCTCTATAGTCTGAGCTTACTTATGGAATTTTGAGAGCAGTGTGTATTTAATGTCACTACAGTCTTACTAAAAGTCAGTCCTTCTATTGCTTATTAAATGAAACAGATATGTACACAGTGCTCTGAACTAAGCATACATTGCATACATAATCCGCTAACAGGACAATTTTTCTATGTCTAAGAAGCATATAAGAAAACCAAAAGGAATATCTGATTTAAAGTTAACACTTATCCTATAAGCTGACACACACACAACAATTAAATATATGCGAGACAAAAATGCAACTGTGTATACTGCTTAGCACATTCAGTGCTTCCTTACAGCATGCACACTCTCACCCTTACTCTCTTTTGCTCCTCCACTAACAATTCATATCATAGAACCAAGCACTTAAGAAAACTACGCCAATTGTCCCCAAATGGACATTCTACACAGTGCCTACTATACGGTGCAATACATAGAGCATAAAGTCAAAAGCTGATTTTAATGGGTTTGACCTTTTACACCCAGCAAAAAAGATTGTAGTTCTCTGTCTGGATCACAATGGCTACATTCAGGCCCAAATAAACAACAAAACCTTGTATATGGGAAGTCATTATATCCACCTCTTTGTGCTCTGAATATCCCAAAACCCTATAAAACTTTTGTTGGTGTTTTTTTTTTAACAGACACAAAACAGACAGAAACAGCTCACTGGTCTTCCATATAGGAGCACTCTGATGTACACACACTTGCACGCTGGAATACACAATCCTTTTTCCTGGCTTACTGATTGGCTCACACAGTCATACTGACTCCAAAGAAACTTTGGAGCTCATAGTTCCTAACTTGTCTCGTTAACTTGTCATTCACTCACTCTGGTCAGCGTGATAGAGTCACGTCTATACCAGGTCACACTTACGTGATGGTCCAGGAGAGGTATGTGTCTAATATCCACCAAAGCATATAGTTTATTTATTTTTTGTCTTTTCATGAACGCTCAAACATGTATACACACACTAGGTATCATGTAGAAAAATAAGAGGATGTGGTTTTTTGGCATTGGATTCAAGGAGTGTAGCCCAACTCTCGCCTCTGCTGCTCACACGCACACACACACACACACACACACACACCAAAACACTAGAGTTGCACACGCTTGTTGCAGCGAAAAACACACAAACAAAATGCACTCAAAAGGAAGACACACAGAAAATCACCCACTGAAACCCCAAACTGGGGATAGCATATACAGCACAGACAGACAGAAAGCAGAGCAAAAAGAGCTCTATAAAAACCCAAACATTATTTACAGTACACAATCCCATCTGTGGTGCTAATTGTCGTGTCAGCTAATGAATATCAAAGATCACTTCGGAGAGTAGGGGTGTTGAGGGAAAAAGATACAGTGCATTAGTGCAAATTAGGTGAATAATGACTTTCTGAACTATATTTTCCATGATTTTGACTCAAAATTTTTATATCAACTAATACCTTGTATTAAAAATATTAGTTTTTAATATCAATTATAGCATCTTATTAAAACAATTCTTACTTAAAATCATTATTCTTCATAATAATGTGAAAAATGTCATTGTAACGTAATTTACTCAGATGCATACATGCGTTTCTTGGAAAAACCACTTTCCCAAGCCGCTGGTGCCTTGAAACTGTCGGAATAGCATTTTAAGCCCACGCAGAGCACACTTCTAAAAGCACGTACAGATTGGTTAAGAATACAGTGAATTACTGCAAATTAGGTGAATAATGAATTTCTAAACTTTATTTTCCATGATTTTGACTCGATAACATTTTTATTTCCACTAATACCTTTTATTAAAAACATTCGTTTTTAATGTCAATTATAGCATTTTATTAAAACAATTCTTACTTAAAGTCATTTTTCTTCATAATCATGTGAAAAATGTCATTGCAAAGTAATTTACTCAGGTGCATACATGCGTTTGTTTGAAAAACCACTTTCCCAAGCCGCTGGCGCCTTGAAACTCTCAGAATAGCGTTTTCAGCCTACGAAGAGCACACTTCTAAAAGCACGTACAGATTGGTTAAGAATACAGTGCATTACTGTAATTTAGGTGAATAATGACTTTCTAAACTTTATTTTCCATGATTTTGATTCGACAACATTTTTATATCAACTAATACCTTTTATTAAAAACATTTGTTTTTAATGTCATTTATAGCATTTAATTTAAACAATTCTTACTTAAAATGATTATTCTTCGCAAACGTGAAAAATGTCATTGCAAATTAATTTACTCAGGTGCACACATGCGTTTGTTAGAAAAACCACTTTCCCAAGCCCCTGACGCCTTGAGACTCTCGGAATAGCTTTTTTCAGACCACGACACGTACACTAAATATACACACAGATTTGTTAAGGAAACAAAGTGCTAGTGCAAAATTTGTGAACTATGACTTTTAAAACTTTATTTTTCACGATTTTGGCTTTATAACACATATATAAAATAATGCATTTTAATAAAAGCATTAATCTTTAATACTATGATTCTCCATAAACATGTGAAAAACGTCATTGCAAAGTACTTCACTAAACTGCATGTAGGCGTTTATTAGAAAAACCACTTTCCCATGCACCTGGTGCCTTGAAACTCTCGGAATAGGGTTTTTGGACCATGAAACGAACACTTCTAAAGGTAGTACAGATTTGTTAAGGAAACAAAGTGCTAGTGCAAATTTTGTGAACTATATCATTCTAAACTTTATTTATTACGATTTTGGCTTCATAATGCTTTCATATTAATTTATGCATTTTATTAAAAACATTCATGTTTAATTTGAGTTAAAAACGTTCATTTTTATTATTATGATTCTTCATAAACATGTGAACTATTTCTCTGAAAAGTACTTCATTCACGTGCATATATACGTTTGTTAGAAACAACACTTTCCCCAGCCCCTGGCACCTTTAAACTCTCTAAATAGCTTTTTAACTCGCACAATTCTAAAAGCACATGCACATGTTAAGAAAACAGTGTGTTAGAGCATATTTGACAAAAAAGTAACTGTTTAATCTTTATTTTTCACAATTTTATCTTAACATTTTTTATATCAAATTATTCATATTTAATATCTTTTTTTTTCAATAAACGTAAAATGTGAAAAATGTGATTGAAAAGTATTTTACTTAAGTGCCTATATGTAATTATTTGGAAAACCATTTTCCTAAGCTCCTAGTGCCTTGAAATTCAAATTAAAATGTATTTCAAATTCAATTGATCTTTATTGGCATGACATATTGTTCAATGTTTTGCCAAAGCATTTATGCAGGTAAAGAATAAAACCTGAACAGAGAACAAATTATAGGACCATAAAGAGAAGAAATAATAAATAAATGAATATAGAAAGAAAGAAAGAAAGAAAGAAAGAAAGAAAGAAAGAAAAAAGTACAGTCTATGGGCTATGAGTGGTGTACCTGTGTTTGTGTGTGAGCTCATGTCCTCTTTTTGTGGCAGTCATCGATGTACCATGCAGATGTACAATGCCATCTTGCTGTCTGCTCAGGTATTCTGCTGTATTCTGTAGGTTTTACACCCACATAACATAGTAGTTTACTCTGCTTTTGTGTTGTTCCAGTCCAATAAGATAGTTTTCTTTTTGTGCATTAATCATTGGGTTGGGCTGATTATTGTTAGTTGTGTTAGTTGGATTAGATTAGTTTGCTTGTGGAGCTTCAATACCAGCTGAGCAAGGGGGCTTCCTTCAGTGCTCATTTCATGGTTTTTCAGGGCTTTAAAATGATGAGTTGGGGTCTCTCAATTTTAGATATTTTCCAAAATTTGATGGCTCTTTTCTCAGTGTGGATTAATAGAGGGTATTTGTCTAATTCTGCCCTGCATGCATTGTCAGGTGTGTTCCGCTGTACCTTGAAGATTTTACAGAACTCTGCATGCAGGACTTCAACTTTGCCTTGTTTATTTCCAATTTTGATTGCACGTTTATTGTTTGAGTACATTGTTTTTATGATGTTGTATGTTTTGCCCCCTATTCTAATTTCTGTAAGTTGAGACAGTAGACACTGGTGCCAAATTGAATCAAATGCCTTCTGTAAATCTACAAAGCAAGCAAATATTTTGGTTTTGATATATTTGTCAGTCAGGGTATGCAGTGTAAAATTATGTTCTGATGTTCTGTAATTTTGTAAGAATCCAATCTAACTTTTGCTTAAGACATAGTGCTCGGTAAGGAAGTGTATGAGTCTTGTGTTGATTATGCCGCAAAACAACTTTCCCCAGATTAGTACTTACAAAGATGCCTCTGTACTTGCTTTGATCTAATTTGTCTCCACTTTTTAATATGGGCATTATGAGTCCTTTATTCCAGGTGTCAGGGAAATAACCAACACTCAGAGCGAAGATGAACAGTTTTAGTAAGGCCATTCTTAATTTGTGATCTGTATTCTTGAGCATTTCACTGAGGATGCCATCTGGTCCACTTGCTTTTTTGGTATGCAGGGCCTATATTTTTTTCAATCAGTTCTTTCTCTGTAATGGAGTAGTCTAATGGGTTTTGGTATTTATCAAGTGTATTTTTCATATTGATAATTTTTTCATATATTTGGGTTTGTTCTGGGTTAATTTTTAGTTTGCTATAAAGTTGTTCAAAGTGATTTTTCCAGGTGTCTCCATTTTGTATGGCAGTTTGTTCACGTTTTTTTTTAATTCAGAAAATACGAGTTGCACCAGAAATTGTTAGAATTTACAGATTCTTCAATAGTTTTAGCTGATTTTGGATGCACTGTTCTCTCTTTTGTCTGAGTGTATTTTTGTACTTTTAATTTCTTCACAATATTGATGGCGCAAATCTGCATTGTTTGGTTGTCTGTGTTTTTTATTTGATAATTGGCTTAATTTTTTCATTATAGTTTTACAATATAAATCAAATCATTTTTCATTCTCTTGTTTGGCCTTATGAATTTTCTTAGAGGTTTTGAGGTTAGACAATGTTGCCAAATAAGTGAATATGTAATTTATGTTCTCCACAGCCAGATTTACGCCATCCTTCTCACGGGGATAAAAGCTACATAGGTAGTTGGCTACAAGTGAACATACTTCTGGGTGGTCAATTGCTGTCCTATATTTTTCTGTGCTGTTTTGGACCCATCTGTAGTTTTCTCTAATGTTATAAAGCTTACTGGGCTGTGAATGCATGTTAATATTTTGTGCCCTTTTGAAATACACAGTAATTTGGATGTGATCTGATAGGGGTCATAGTGGTTTGACTGTGAATGCTTTGAAAGAGAATGGTTCTAGGTCTGTGATCATGTAATCAACTTCTGAGCAACCATGAAATGAACTATAGTTATACCTTCCCTCTCACCCTACCATTGACAAGGCTCCCGACAGAGCTCAGTCAAAAGCTTCATTTTCATTCACATGGTCATCAGAGTTATTCCTTGGGAAGTTTGCTATATTTTGTGGGAAGCTCTACACAAGGATGTAGTTGTTCCCATTATCTATGGTGTAGTCAGGTAGGGGTCCTGTGCTAGCATTTAGATCTCCACAAGTTTATATCCAAAACTGGATAAATTGATACCTTGTATGTTCCACATTGTGAGAGTTAATGATTCTATTTGGTCAAGACGTTTAAAACAAATTTAACAATCTTAACACTCCACTAGAGTAATACAAACCCATATATATATATATATATATATATATATATATATATATATATATATATACATATACATACATGTGCCAAACATTACAGTCTTCTGTGTAGAGAAGCAGATTTGTGGTGATATTCCTGTCCCCTTGTTGTGAAAAGTCTGCCATTAAAGTCTCTGGATTTGTCTTCAGCAGGCTGTATTTACTGTATTTATAGGCTTTCTTGTCCTTTGCACTCTTAATAGTTTGTGGATATGTGATTGAGTGAGGGAGGGGCTTTCCTGCTGTAGCTTTCATTGTTTTCTTTGTTTTCTTTGTTTTGATTTGTTTTTCTAACTGTCACTTTTTAACTGTCACTCCCAGACTGCTGCTAGTTTAACTATAAATTACTTAGCCAGCAAATAACCTTCCTTATTTCTGTTCCACTAATTTTGATTTTGTAATCATTTTTTGTTTAATAATCAGTGTATATGGTAACTCAGTCTTGCCTGTCATTTGAATGTGAATTAATTCCAGTATTTTCTATTTTGTCCGTCTGTCCTCCAAACTGCACTGTGTCAGTGCTGCTTAGTTGTATTGTTGAAGAATGCAGAAGAAATTAAAGGAAAATGAATCAGCTCACAGTTATCACAGTTATCTTAATATTCTTCTCGCTTTTATCTTCGGTTTGATATAGGTTTTGTTAGGTTTAGTTCACTCCAGAGGTGAAAAAAAAACTGCAAAATTTTAAGAGCTCATGTGGAGCATGACTTTTTTGCTGTTTCTTGCTGAATGTCGCCCTTGAAACTCTCTAAATAGCGTTTTCAGCCCACAAAGTGGACAGTTATGTTTGCACATAAAGGTTTGATAAGAAAACTAGGTTTTAGTGCATATTTGCTGAAGGATTACTTTCTAAAGAGTTTGACTTTTTAGCACTTTATTAACTAATTATGCATCTTAATGTAAACAATCATATTTTGTATCATGTCATTGAAAATAATTTGACTCAAGTGTATGCATTCAGTCGTTAGAAAGGGCATGTAGGCTTTTTTGAGATAAAACACTCTCCCAAGCCCCTGGCACCTTGAAATTCTCTAAATAGCTTTTTCAGCTGACGAAGCATACACTTCAAAAAGCTTATACAGTCTTGTTATGAAAACTGTGTATTAGTACATATTTGGCGAATAATGACTTTCTAAATTATTAAAACACATTATTTTTCCACGATTTTGACGTTCTAACACTTCTTTAAATCAAATAATGTGTTTTAAAATAAACATTCATATTTAAAATAATTATTCTTCATAAACATGTGAAAAATGTAATTGAAATTTGCTTCACTCAAGTGCATATACATTGTTAGAAAAACTAGCGGGTTCAGCCGCCTTTTAAAGTGTTGGCACATTGACATTGACTGTAATCGAGTTAATATTGACTCTGGGAATAGCTGAAATTTAACACTACTCAATAGTAAGCAGTGTAAAATAAATTTTACAACTTTTTAAAATAAATTTTACACTGGTGTGGATGAACTCACTCAGAATGTAATTTGGAAAACATTATTTTAGTCTTATCTGTAATTAACACTATTGTAATACAATAGCATAAAAACACAATTAAATATTACTTTGGAAAAAACGTTTTTATTTGCAAAACACTATATTAATTGTAAACACATTCATCAATCTGTTTTTAAAATGTAACAATATGGCACTGTATGCTCTGTTATCAATCACATTAGAGTATTTCTTATCAAATGGTTTAAAGTAAATGAGTTGATCCATACAGATGACAGATACAGATCAATTTTAATTCCTCAATACAGTATGCATTTAAGTGGTCATAAAAGTACAGTATATCAACACTACAGGCTAAAATAAAAGCATGCTCTCCACATATAACAGATCCTTTTAAACACAGGGAGATCATAAGATTAACATAAAACAAACTAATGTAATATTCAGAGCTATAATTTCTAACCCAATTGGTAGTTGAAACACCTGAAAATGGCTCTAAATCTAATATCTGGCTAAGCATTTCCCCACCATCCAAATTACAAATGTTTTTTTAACTTTCACAGGACCAAATTCAAATCTGTTGAAACAATAGTTCTCAAAGTCAAAAGCCAATTGTATTGTCGTCGATACCGAATTACTAAAGATTTTATTAGATTTGTAACATTTTTCTCAGACCTTTAAAAAAGGTTTTTACTTATCTTCAAACTGCAAGCAACACATATGGATAAGAGGACCAAATTTTTTAATGCATCTTGGATAGTATATCATCAGGTGGTGCTTGGGAATCAATTTCATTAGTGATTTCAACAGTGATTTGAAGAGATTATGTTGATCCCTGATCAAATGTTTCAAGTAACATATCATTCCATCAGCTATAACTGATGAGAACATTGTATTGACAATCTGTATTAAAAGAAGAAGGAAGTTCCAGTGACCAATAACATTGTCATCAAAAATAAGAGGAGTATGGCAAAGAACACATCATGATTGGATAGCATTCCAACCCAGGTGTTTGCTTTTATCATCTGCTTGTTCGGTTTTTATGATACGTGTAACCATAACTAAAGCTCTGTATCCTGTCTGAGAGCATGTTTACATAGACACAGCCCTTTTTAACAAAGTACTGAAAAACCAGCTTAAGGTGTACACACCTTCCACCAAATGATATCATCAGAGTAATTGACAATGATATGGCATTTAACACACAGGGATTTTTAACACCATACAGTGAATGCAGTATAGGACTTTCATTTAGTGACTTATAATGTTTAGAATGAAGTTGGTCTGAACATAAAATAAGTCCAGGATGAACCTCAGTAAATATAGTTTTACAATATATAAAATATAGTTCTCCTTACTGGAGAAGCAAACCCTATAGCAATGTGTTCCACTGAAAGATTCAACAATAGCTAATCATTTACAGCAAGAATATCTCCTGTCACTTGAATTACTGAACCAAACAAAGAGTTTTCAAAATAAGAAAGCTGAATCCCTTCAGCTTCTAAAAGTTTCTGATCATCAACAGGAAGCTTTAGTATCCCATTAAAACAATATTTCTTCACATCTTCATGTATATTCATTAACACAAAGTTCCACTTGGGTGAAAGATTTAAGAGCCTAAAGAATTGGTGGTTTCAAAATCATCATAATAGGAGCAGGATTTGTAGAGCAACAACTATGCTGTGAGAATAAAGAAACATTTTGGAAATATGAGCCATCATTAATGTCCTGGTAAAAAAGGATTGTTTAATTGAACAAATCAGTGCTCGGTTTTCTTATAAGTCTGAACTCTTTGTTTCAGGAGAAAAGGCTGTTAAAACTTCCTCTCGTGCTTGGCTTTGAACATCATTAATAACTTCTTACATAGACAAAACTACTGTTTCAACTATACTTCAACCTGATGCTGGTAAGTATGCAACAATTGAACCTCACATTGATGCCATGTGATCCTTAGTAACAGAGTTTTGTGGTGTAGAAAGTGGAACATGTAAAGTGTCAACAATATCTGATAAAAAAAAAAAAAATTCGGCAGGGTTGCGTCAGGAAAGGCATCTGGTGGGAGCAGCCGAAAGAGGAACAACAACAACTTTACAAATAAAACAGGTAAACTTCTCTGAACTAAGGATCAAAGACGTGCTTTAATTTCCTTGACACGTGGTCTCTCTTTTGCACTTCCAGCATCAATGTTATAGATTGAGGTCTGCACGAATGTATAAAAATTGCAAAGAGCTCCATCACAGAAGAGACTGAAGACATAGTGAGCTTTAAACAGCCCATCAAAAGCTGCCACTGATGTCTGAGCCTTGCATGGTCAAGGATGATGCGGAACCTTCTGATTTTGTTCTTTTGCTCACCAGTGCAGAGGAGGAAGGATTGCCTTGCTTCAGCTTGCTCAACGAAGGTAGTGAGACTGGCTCCTTCGCTGGTTTTTTATGCCCTCTTGACTTTGGGTAGAGAAGATGCAGCAGCAAGAAAATTGATGTCATTTCACCATCACCAGTGCTTGAATCCATAATCATTTCAGACAAGTGCAGGTTTTAAATAATGTTTAAGTTCAAATTTTTATGAATTCTTACCCATGTGACTCTCTATTATCACATCTGCCACCAGAATGTTAATTGTCAGTTTTCATTTTGCATCTGTTAGTGTTTTGGTTTTATCATACTCCAGGAAGATTTATTTGGATTATTTTTTTGGACCCTTTGGATTATCCTTCAGAACAGTATCAACCATCTGCCAGAATAGTAAATCATAATAGCATGGAGCCAGAAGACATAACGTTTATAGCCCACGAAGCGCACACTTATGTTAGCACATAGAGGATTGATAAGAGAACAGTGTGGTAGGTAACATTTGTTGAAAATTACTTTCTAAAGATTATTTTTCACAAGTTTGACTTTATGATACTTTTTAATCAAATTATATGTTTATTACTATAAACATTCATATTTAATTCATTTAATTCATTTCTCATCATGAACATCTGAAAAATGTAATTGAAAACTCCTTCACTCAAGTGCATATGTACGTTTGTTATGGAAAAAGAGTCACGATTCACAAGCCATGATTAGTTCATAACATCGTAGTTTGTAGTATGACATGAACAAGAAATCATTTCTTTGATGCTCCCAAAGAAAGAGTACACAACTGCTAAAACCATCCAAGGTGATTTGAAAAAAAAAAAAAAAGATAAATATATAGGATATTTTACTTTAATATTAGTTCATTAAGAATGTCAATATATTTATGCACAATTTTTTCTGTCTTGCTTTATCTCTATCCATAAACCCTGTTGGACTCCTTTTCCTTCTTGATTCCAGGATAACTCTAAAATCTAATGAATTTGATGAAACTAAAGACAGTGGAATGCTGAACAAAAGCCATAAAATGGATGAAAGATGATAATCACTAAATTAGTAAATAAAAACAAGTTTAAATTTAAATGTAAGTTTAAATGCACTGTTTTTGAAATGATTTCATAATGACCATGACATTTATATTAAAATTTAAAATCTATCAAACATCACTGTTTTCCTGAATATTGTTACTTATTACAGACCTTGAAAGTCAGGGCACTTGAACTCATCAAAGATGTCTGTATGTATTTCTGTTCCGGACTCATCAGTTTAGGAGCTCTGACCCTCAGTCAGACGTTCAGGCTGCAGACTAAATTTTGCTGTTACTAACAGAATGGGAAAAAGCACACGCATTAAGTGACATCTAAAGCTTAAAGCAGAGACTAAATAATAAACTAAATACCAACTTTCTTGACGAAATCTGTAGTAATTAAAGTTTTCTTCAGTCTGTGGACTTTTTACATACTTCTGCACTCCTCCAAACTCAAAACTTTATGCAGCATTTCCTGAGTGCATTACAGTACATTTCAGATGCGCTATTTAGTAACTTTTTATGAAGCGAAATACAAAATGAAAACAGACCTTAATAAAAATGAAGCCAACGTCAAATCATCTTACGCATTAGTTGAGAGGGGAAAAAACAAGCAGCTAGCTTGAATAAAATAGTGTCAAATTACGCGTTTACAAACAAAACCTTAGATATATGTATCGCTGAAATTTAACTGCCTAATGCATATGGTCACGGCTACCGCATTCAAAGTAAGAAACTTCTTTTATAATTTAAACTCAATATTAGTTACAAATTAAAAAATAATACTACCATTTATAGTTGTTATTGAAAGTGTAATTAATCAAGTTTTACTCACCGTTCACTGTGAGAAAAGAATGGCTTGATCTTGGCCTCCAAATTCGATATGGCGCGCGTTGCGGAGGAGGAGAAGGGGCTCATTAACACTCAAGGAGTAAGAAAGGAAATAACAGCACTGCTGGAGTTGATTTTGAAACAAAAGCAGTAACAGTCTGTTTGGATGCCAACTCTTTATTCACAGCGAGTGGAATAAAACAGTTTAAACTCAATCCAGATTTAGATTAACTCCAATTTGAGATGGATGAAGACACGCATTAAGTACACGCAGATTTTTCAGCGGCACCGTAATATTAACTCTGTGTAGCGTTTTCAGACCCTGAAGCCACAACTGCGTTAGCACAGATAGGTTTGTTTAGGAAATAGGACGTTTTTGCATATTTGGTGAATAATGACTTTTGCAAACATTATTTTTTAAACATTTTTTATAACAAATCATGCGTTTTAATATAAACAATCGCATTTAATATACTTTTTCATTATAAACATATAAAAATGAAATTGAAAAGTACTTCACTCAAGTGCATATATGCGTTTGTTAGAAAGCCCACTTTCTCAAGCTGCTGGAGCCTTGAAACTCTCTAAAACACAAAATTATGTTAGCAAAAGGACAGTTTAACAAACAGTGTGTTCGTGCATATTTGCTGAATAATTACTTTCAACAGACTATTTTTCACCATTTGGACATTTTAACTTTTTTTTTTTTTTTTTTAATACAATTATATATTTTAATGTAATCAATCATATCTCCTATCATTTCTTATCCGAAACATGAGTGAAACTTCACTCAAAGGAATACACTCTTTTGTTAGGAAAACCACTTTCCCAAGCTCCTTTCACCTTTCAGAAACTTTCTATGTAACGTATTCAGCGCCTGATGCTCACAATTCAACTAGCACATACAAATTTGTTAAGAAAACAGCGTTTTAGTGCATATTGGGCTAATAATTACTTTCTAATTAATTACTAATTAATTTATGAAGCTCCTACAAGCTCCTTTATGAAGCTCCTTACAAGCTCCTGGCCCCTTGAAATTCTAAATAGCGTTTTCAGCTCCTGAAGTGCACACTTCATCCAACACATTACAGTTTTGTTAAGAAAACAGTGTGTTAGTGCATATTAGGCGAATAATAAATTTTGACTCTTTTCACTATATTAGTAAATTATGAATTTTAATGTAAGCAATCATATTTCGTATCATTTTTCACCATAAACATGTAAAAAAATGTCATTGAAAAGTATTTCTCTCAAGTGCATTTATGCGTTTGTTAGAAAAATCACTTTTCCAATCTCCTGGCGCCTTTAACTTCGTAATAGCGTTTTCAACACCTGAAGCGCACACTTCCAAAAGCACATATTTAATATCAATTAATGCATTTTATTAAAAACATTTATATTTAATAATATTATTATTATTCATAAATAGGGTTGCAAAGGGGCGGAAAATTTCCGGTAAATTTTCAGTAAATTTCCAGAAACTTTCCATGGGAACTACATCTGGGGAATTTTGGAAATATTCCAAGTTGGAAACTTACCAGAAATTTATGGGAATTTATGGGAATTAATGGGAATTAATTAGAAATTTGGGGAAATTTATATAAACTATCATATACAAACATAAATATAAACATTTTGTTTGGACATAAGCTGACATGCATGCAAACTAATACAGATTTAAAAAAATTTTTTCATTGTGCAACACAAAAGCATAAATGCTGTTTTAATAAACATATTTCCTTATGATTGCTGTATAATGAAAGCATCCCCCACCCTTTCCCTTCTAAAAAAAAGTCCCATTCAAAATATAAAATTTTCTCTCCAGCTTCTCTGAAGTCTCTGGATTCTGCATTTTTCCTCTCAATCCTTTCAGGTCTCAATGGCTTCTTCTTGGACCTCATCAACATCCTCCATATCCACTTCCTTGACTCATCTTCACCTTCGGTGTCACTGTCCAGCCTTGTTGAGGATGGCTCTGTGTCAGGCTCAAAGAGCCGTAGGTTTGCCTGGATGACCACCAGTTTTTCAACCCTTGCATTCGTGAGCCTGTTGCGAACCTTTGTGTGTGTGTTCCCAAACAGTGACCAGTTGCGCTCAGAGGCAGCTGATGTTGGTGGGATTTGAAGGATGATAGAGGCTACAGGTGCAAGGGCCTCAGATCCACAAAATCCTTTCCACCAGGTACATGCAGATATGTGCTGGCATGACTGCCATATGCCATCCCATTCCCAAAGGCCTTGCTTGGTGCGGTACTTTGCCAGACTGCCAAGAACTTTGCCTTCATCAAGACCCAGATGGTGAGACATGGCAGTAATAACACTGTAAGCACTGCTGATCTCTTCAACAGAGAGTATGCTTTTCTTATACTTTGGGTCCAGCATGTATGCTGCTGCGTGTACTGGCTTATGGCCATCTCTTGCAAAGACTCCTTCCCCTCTAGTAGACTGTCATACATGATGACAACCCCACCCCATCGAGTGATGCTGGGGAGCTTCAGTGTGGTGTTCTTGTTTTTTTCTCTTTGCTTAGAGAGGTAGGTTGCTGAAGCTACCTGTTTGCCCTTCACATATTTCACTACTTGCTTTGCTGTCTTGTACAGTGTGTTCATTGTATTCAGTGCCGTGATGTCCTTAAGGAGAAGATTAAGAGCATGAGCAGCACAGCCAATTGATGTTATGTGTGGGTAGGTCTGCTCCACGTGTGCCCAGGCAACCTTCATATTCGCAGCATTGTCAGTTACAAGTGCAAAAACCTTCTCAGGTCCAAGGTCATTGATGACTGCTTTCAGCTCATCAGCAATGTAGGGGCCTGTGTGTCCGTTGTCCTTTGTGTCTGTGCTCTTACAGAATACTGGTTGTGGGGTGGTGACAATGTAGTTTGATAATTCCTTGTCCCCGGACATTCGACCACCCATCAGAGATGACTGAAATGCAGTCTGCTTTGTCAATGGTTTGCTTGACCTTTGCTTGCACTCTGTGGAACTCTCTATCCAGCAAATGAGCAGATAAAGCATGTCTGGTGGGAGGTGTGAATGAAGGGCGAAGAACATTCAGAAATCTCTTCCAATAGACATTGGCTGTGAGCATCAGAGGTGAGCCAGTTGCATACATTGCTCGAGCAAAACATTCATCAGCATTTCTCTGGCTATCTTCATCCATTGAGTCAAAAAATCCTCTGATTCCAGAATGACCAGGAGCTGAAGAGAGGGTGTCTGAATCTGAATCATTTTCACTTTTAATGGAAGCAGATGAACTCTTGGCCGTGGTTGCTTGTTTTGAGCCCTGGGAAAACTTTGGGCACTTGGCTAAATGCTGTTGCATCTTTGTGGCATTCTTAACGTACGTCTTTGCACAGTATTTGCAACTGTACACAGCCTTTCTTTCCACACTGGCTGAGGTGAAATGTATCCACACATGAGATGGTGTGTGTGGCATAGTTCTATAGAATGAGATAAAAATAAGCTTGTAAAAACACTTATGCAATGCAATGCACAGATATATAAATAATTAGTTGAACAATTGGAATATTTTGGAATAAAAAACATTTTACGATTGATGCAAATGAATAGAAATAGGCTAGATAAATAAATACTCCTCAATCAGCATGCTTGCTAAAACAAATTATAACCTAGTATATACAATAGTTCAGTCAAAAGTGTGTACAAATTACAATTTTTTATGTTTTTGCAAGAAGTATCTTATGCTCATTTAAGCCTGATTTATTTGATCAAAAATAAAGAAAAAACAGTAATATTGTGAAATATTATTACAGTTTAAAATGTAAGTTTTTATTAAGCAAAGAATCCTGAAAAAAACTATAACAGGTTATAAAAAATTATGAGAAGCACAACAACTCCAAAACTGATGAGAAATCAGCATATTAGAATGATTTCTGAAGGATCATGTGACACTGAAGACTGGTGTAATGGCTGATGAAAATTCAGCTTTGCATCACAGAAATGCATTATATTTTAAAGTATATTAAATCAGAAAGCCATTGTAATAATAATATTTCACAATAATACAAAAACAAACTGTGAAAACAAACTGTTTTGTCCTGTATTTTTGATCAAATGCAGACTTGATGAGCATAAGAGACTTCTTTCAAAAACATTAAAAATAGTAATGTGTCCAAACTTTTGACCAGTACTGTACTTCTGTAAAATAACAGAAAACTGGCTAGCAGAGAGGATAGAAGAAAGAGCATCACAGCTTGAGCTAGCTAGCCTCATAAATTGTCAATGAAATAGTGCTAGCTTAGCATATCTGATTTACTGGCTGGCTAGCTAGCTACTGTATAAACACATTTTGGTATTTGCTAGATAAACTTTAATACCATAGATAAAATATATTTACCAAAGTAATATCAAAACTTACTTGAAGTGATGTAATCCTCGGACTCAAATGCAAACCTGTTGATTCTATATTTCTGTGGTAGTCAGAGCCTGGAAGATGAGGGAGGGGGGTGACTAAGGGGGATTGATTGGAGGGGATGGTCTTTTTAGACAGTTTTTTTTTATTATCTCACCTAAATGTCTGCTCAGTCAGTGTATTTGTATTTACAATGGTATAATTTTGTTAGCTTATACAAAGCACAAGGGAGTTTTAAACATAACTTTATGTAATATGTAAATACTTTATGTAAATACTCGCCAAGATGGACATTTTTTGACATCACTTTGTGTGCAGGATTCAAGAAATGATCTGTGTTATGTTATGGAGGAATGCACAGTGCATTAGGGGGTATGGCCTCAATAGCCCTGCAGTAGGCGAAGTGTTGTGTGCAGGGGATTGATGAATGTGCAGGGTAGAAATTCAACTGTTTTTTTTTTCAACTACATTTAAGTTCCCTGTTATAGGCTAACCTGCAATTTTGTAAATTCCCAGTTATTCCCATTAATTCCCGTTAATTCCCATATATTCCCGTTAATTCCCATATTTTCCCATTAATTCCCTTGGAAAGTTTCCAGCCGTGAAAATTCCCGGAATTTTGCAACCCTATTCATAAACATGTGAAAAATGTAATTGAAAAATACTTCACTCAAGTGCATACATGCGTTTGTTAGAAAAACCACTTTCCCAAGCACCTGGTGCCTTGAAACTCTCCGAATAGTGTTTTCAGCCCACAAAGAGCACACGTCTAAAAGCATGTACAGATTTGTTAAGAATACAGTGCATTAGTGCAAATTAGGTGAATAATGACTTTCTAAACTTTATTTTTCATGATTTTGAACACATTTTGAAAAAAACATTCTTGTAAGTGCATTGGAACTGTCTAAATAGCGTTTTCAGCGCCTGAAGTCAAGTCAAGTCAAGTCAAGTGGAGTTTATTGTCATTTCAGCCATATACAAGTACATAGTGAAACGAAACAACGTTTCTCCAGGACCAAGATGCTACATAAGACAAACACAGAACAACACAGTACTACGGGGACTACATAAATTAAACAAAGTGCACAAGTGCAAACATGTGCGGACGCACAAGACAGAACAAGACAGTACAATGACTACAACGCCGACCAGTACGCAGTTCTGTTTGAAAGTGACCAAGTGACAATAGTGCAAATAATACAGAGTTTGATATAAATAGCTGAAGTAATGTAAACATAATGGTATTGTATTATGTGTAAACATAATAGTAGCAGCAGCAGCATAAAACATGTGCAAAACATGTGCATGGAGGATGTTCAGTTGTGCGTGTGTGTGTTCCTTCCTTCAGTCCAGGTATGTGCTGGGTGGAGTGTGTGAGAGGGGTGTGTGGGGTCATCCACAATGCTGGTGGCTTTGCGGATGCAGCGTGAGGTGTAAATGTCTGTGATGGAGGGAAGAGAGACCCCAATGATGATCTCAGCTGTCCTCACTATCCGCTGCAGGGTCTTGCGATCTGAGACAGTGTAATTCCCAAACCAGGCAGTGATTCAGCTGCACAGGATGCTCTCAGTAGTCCCTCTGTAGAACATGATGAGGATGGAGGGTGGGAGATGTGCTTTCCTCAGCCTTCGCAGAAAGTACAGGCGCTGCTGGGCTTTCTTCGTTATGGAACTGGTGTTGAGCGACCAGGTGAGGTTCTCCGCCAGGTGAACACCAAGAACCTTGGTGCTCTTGACGATCTCCACGGAGGAGCTGCCGATGTTCAGCGGAGAGTGGTCACTCTGTGCTCTTCTGAAGTCAACAACCATCTCTTTGGTTTTGTCCACATTCAGGGACAGGTTGTTGGCTCTGCACCAGTCCGTTAGCCGCTGGACCTCCTCTCTGTATGCTGACTCGTCGTTCTTGCTGATGAGACCCACCACGGTCGTGTCATCGGCGAACTTGATGATGTGATTGGAGCTGTGCATTGCTACACAGTCATGAGTCAGCAGAGTGAACAGCAGTGGACTGAGCACACAGCCCTGTGGGGCTCCAGTGCTCAGTGTGGTGGTCTTGGAGATGCTGTTCCTGATCCGGACTGACTGAGGTCTCCCAGTCAGGAACTCCAGGATCCAGTTACAGAGGGAGGTGTTCAGGCCCAGCAGGTTCAGCTTTCCAATCAGGTGCTGAGGAATGATTGTATTGAATGCTGAACTGAAGTCTATGAACAGCATTCTAACATAACTGTCTTTATTGTCCAGGTGGGTGAAGGCCAGATGGAGGGCGGTGGTGATGGCGTCATCTATTGAGCGGTTGGGGCAGTAAGCGAATTGCAGGGGGTCCAGTGAGGGAGGCAGCAGGGTCTTGATGTGCCTCATGACAAGCCTTTTGAAGCACTTCATGATGATGGGTGTAAGTGCAACGGGACGGTAGTCATTGAGGCAGGACACTGAAGACTTCTTTGGCACGGGGATGATGGTGGTGGCCTTGAAGCAGGTTGGAACAACGGTGCTGCACAGGGAGGTGTTGAAGATGTCCGTGAAAACGGTCTACACATCCCCTGAGCACCCTGCCAGGAATGTTGTCTGGTCCAGCAGCCTTTCGTGGATTGACTCTGTGTAGAGTCTTCCTCACGTCGGTTAGACACAGCACCTGGTCATTGAGAGAAGGGGTGGTCTTCCTCGCCGTCACGCCGTTCTGTGCCTCGAACCGAGCGTAGAAGTCATTCAGCGCATCTGGGAGAGAGGCATCACTGTCACAGGCAGATGGTGGTGTCCTGTAGTTTGTGATGTTCTGGATGCCCTGCCACATGTGCCGCGTGTCTCTGCTGGCCTTGAAGTGGTTGTGGATTCTCTGAGCATGTGCGTGCTTTGCCTCTCTGATGGCCCGGGACAGTTTGGCCCTCTCTGTTCTTAGGGCCACCTTGTCGCCTGCTCTGAAGGCAGAGTCCCGGGTCCTCAGTAGCGCACACACCTCTGCAGTCATCCACGGCTTCTGGTTGGAGCGTGAGGTGATGGTCTTGGAGACGGTGACATCATCAATGCACTTGCTGATATAGCAGGTCACTGATGTCGCGAGTCCTCCAAGTCGGTGAAGTCACCATCAGTTGCCTCTTCCCTGAACATATGCCAGTCAGTGTGTTCAAAACAGTCCTGAAGAGCAGAGATGGCTCCTGCTGGCCAGGTTTTCACCTGCTTCAGAACCGGTTTGGTTCGTCTGACTAGCGGTCTGTATGCTGGGATTAGCATAACAGAGATGTGGTCTGAGTAGCCGAGGTGGGGGCGGGGCTCCACCCGGTATGCGCTGGGGATGTTTGTATAAACAAGGTCCAGCACGTTCTTCCCTCTTGTTGCAAAGTCCACATGCTGATGGAATTTAGGGAGCACTGACTTGAGATTTGCATGGTTGAAATCTCCGGCAACAACGAACAGTCCGTCAGGGTTTGAATTCTGCAGCTCACTAATAGCCCTATACAGTACACAGAGCGCCTCCTTAGCATTAGCACTGGGGGGAATGTATACTCCGATTACGAGGACGGTAGTGAATTCTCGTGGTAAATAAAAAGGTCTACATCTAACAGTCACAAACTCCACCAGCGATGAGCAGTAACTAGAGACTAGCACAGAGTTCTTGCACCATTCCGTGTTGATGTAAACACACAAGCCGCCGCTGCGAGCCTTACCGCACAGAGCTGTGTTTCTGTCCGCACGAAACGAGGCTAGCCCGCCTAGCTGAATGGCGGCGTCCGGAACTCTGTCGCTGAGCCACGTCTCCGTGAAAACAAAGACGCAGCAGTCTCTAAACTCACGCCGCGTAGCTTGCTGGAGTCGGATGTAGTTCAGTTTATTGTTCGGGGAGAAGACATTGGAGAGCAGGATGGACGTGCACCAAGATGAAGCGCACACTTTCATGAGCAATGGACTTTCTAAACATTATTTTGCACGATTTTCCCTTTTAGCACTTTATCATCATATTATACATTTTAATGTAAACAATTATATTTCGTATCTTTTTCATATGGGGTCTCTGTAGGACTAGTGGTTAGGTCTCAGTGCTCTCACCACTGCGGCCCGGACTCGATTCCCAGCCAGGGAACCGCATGCAACAGTGCACTCTCAGTGCCGGTCCCAAACCCGGATAAAACTGGGGACGGTTGGGTCAGGAAAGGCATCTGGCGTAAAATTTGTGCCAAATCAAATATGCGGACCTATGATCCGCTGTGGCGACCCCTAACGGGAGCAGCCAAAAGAGGAACAGCAACAGAGTAAACAAGCATATTTCGGATAGTTTTCATCATAAACATGTGAGAAAATGTCAGTAAAAAGTGCTTCATACACATGCATATGTATGTTTGTTAGAAAAAAACACTTTCCCAAGCTCGTAGCTCCTTTCAGCGCCTGATGCGCACACGTTTAACTAACTTAAACGTTAGTTAAGAAAAGTGCATATTTGATAAATAATGACGATTTTTGCTTTTTAGCCATTTATCAAATTATGCATTTTAATGTTAACAATCATATTCCGTATCATTTTTCATCATAAGCATGTCAAAAATGCCAGTGAAAAGTACTTCATTCCCATGCATATATGCATCTCCGTGAAGCTGGCACCCAAAAAAATAATTTATAATTAATCACAAAAGTATGAAATTCGTTTGTGCTGATTTCTGCTGCAAAAACAAACCTTTGTGCTAGTATGGTGTTTGAAATATTAAACATTATTTTTTTGGCTGGGTGAGGTCACTCTCCACTTAGTGTCGGTCAAACCGAGCCGGTCTGTGCCATTAAAACAAACACTGAAACTATTTCCCTTCCTTAGAGGGATTTTCGAGAGCATCCTAAGCAGCTGCATCACTGCCTGGTTTGGGAATTGCACCGTCTCGGATCGCAAGACCCTGCAGCGGATAGTGAGGACAGCTAAGAAGAACATCGGGATCTTTCTTTCCCCCATCACAGACACCTACATCACATGATGCATCCGCAAAGCCACCAGCATTGTGGGTGACCCACGCACCCCTCACACAAACTCTTACCCTCCTGCCGTCTGGCAAATGGCAGCGAAGCATTCGGGGCCCAGACTGCAACAGTTTCTTCCCCCAAGCCATCAGCCTCCTCAACACTCAGAAACTGGACTGAAACACACACACACACAACTGAACATCACCCCATCCTCCTTGCAATTTTTGCACATCTCCGTATTCAATTTCTGCTGCTACAAATATTTATTATATACTGTATTTAATCTTTATACTCTCTACGCGGCTGTCCTTATGTTTACATTTACAGCAACTTATCATAGGTCCGCATATTTACTCTTTTGCACTAGTGTCATCTGATTCACTTTATACTAGAACCGTGTACTAGTCGGCGCTGCACTGTAACTTACTGTGCCCATTTGTCTTGTTTTGCTAGTTTTGTACTGTCTGCACATTTGCACTGTGCACTTCATGTAAATATATTTAGTCTCCTGTAGCTCTGTGTTTGTTTTATGTAGCACATTGGTCCTGGAGGAACGTTGTTTCGTTTCACTGGGTACTAACTAGCTGTATATGGCTGAAATGACAATAAACGCCACTTGACCTGACTTGACTTGAAAAATATAACAAGAATGTTTTCGGGAGCGGTGACGTCACTCTCCACCTCATTTCGTTTAAATCGCACAAAGCCGTTCGTTTGTGCTCGATTTGTGCCGGTTTGTTCCGTTAAAAGAAACCCTGTATCTATGATCCATTCTTAAATATAACTTAAATATAACATATATAACACCTTTTTAGGAGCAGCTACGTCACTTTCCAACCCGTGTGGACAAAATTGTTCCAGTCGTGCCGTTCGTTTGTGCTTGATTTTTGCCGGTTTGTGCTGTTGCAATGAACACTATCTATTTCCCTTCCTTAGAACTAACACATGGGATTGGGGTAGTGACCTCAATTTCCACCCCATGCCGTCCAAATAGCTTCAAACCGGTGCCGTTCGTTTTTGCTCGATTTGTGCTGTTTTGTGCCGTAGAAAGAAACATCATAACTTATTCCCATTAAAAAATTCGGAACATGCTCTTTGTTTGCTTGTGTTCTTGTTCGTCGCTGAAGCAAGTGTTTAATCTCCTTTGTTATCATTATATTTTTTGGATTTTATTCAAGTAGTAGCCTGACTTTGCCTCGGGGAATAGGTTAGGTTACTGCATTATAACAAACGTTTGCTTGAGTACTAGTACGTAACATGATTAAAGTGTGCATTGCTTTACGTATATTGCAGATGGTGAAATAATCGGAGCATAAACAATTCTGCAAGATATTAAGGCAGTTGCAGCATTTTATCTTTCTCTGAGGTAGCTGCATAAGCAGTGCTTCATTTTGTTTAAAATATTTTTAGAGCAATAACAAAGCAGTAAGAACTTGTTTTAGTTAACTGAGCTTTAGCTTCACTAATTCGTGAACTGGTTTGTTGACTTTCATTATATGGAAAAATATTTTCCTTATTTTCCATAACATTTTTATTATATGGGGGAAAAAATCTTCAATATATCTTGTGTTGTGTTCCTGGGAATAAAAAAAGCATAGAGACTTTAGGATTACATGAGGGCGAGTATATGATGACAGAATTTTCATTGTTGGGTGAACTATTTCTTTAAGACCATCAAACCACCTTAAGCTGGTTAAAAAAAAAACTGTTTTTTTTTCTCAGCAGGGTAACCATCTGTCATCTCTCAAAGCTTGTGAATCATTTCAAATGCAAAGATGAAAAATGTACAAATAAAAGAATGATTACTGTGGAAAATGTACAAATAAATTTTCAAAGAGCCATGGAAATGTTTAAACTGGTATAACGTCAATAAAAGAACAAATCAACTAACAAATCATGGTTCTGTTACAAATAACAGAAAAAATAGTAAAGAAAAAAGAACTGCTGTTCAAAAAAATCATGGAACTGTTTAAATGGGCATAACATCAGTAGATGTTTAAGGACAATTCTGTTGTTGATTATTAACCCATTTCTGCAGAGACCAGTCCAAGAAAGTTTTATGCCTCCTTTGCGAACAATATGACATAATAGGCACAGGTATTATTTACACTTACAAGCAGTTTGTGTTCCATAAAGGAAAGTTACAATCATGTAACTTTTTTCCATGGAATACTAGGAGATGCTAGGCAAAATTTTTACGGAATGACAGACTCAGTCACCATTCACTTACACTGCATCGTTTTCATCTTTTTAATGAATTGGTGGGTTCAGTTCACAAAATGATTCTTGATTCTTAATTCGTAAACGAATCTGACTGATCTATTTTTTTCTCAACTCTCTGACTTGCTTTTACTTTACTTTTATATTGCTTATTGCTTTTATAAGCATCAGTCCCACTACAGTATTATTAAAGCTAGATTAGGTACAGTACATTACAGGTAAGATTACAGTGCATTGGCGAGTATCTTTAAAAAAAAATCATTACATGTGACAATACCTGGCACAAAATTCCACATTCACTTTGTGGAAATTTATTATCAAACATTTTAATATAAACAATCGTATTTATTTTCATCATAAACGTGAATATGTCAGTGAAAAGCATGCAAATTCATATATGCGTTTGTTAGAAAAACCACTTTAACATGCTCGTAGCGCCTTGAAACTTTCTAAATAGCGTTTTCAGCACTTGAAATGCAAACATGTGTAAGCATGACAATTCTAATTCTAAAGACAATTGTTACGAAAACATTCTGTTAGTGCATAATTCATGAACAATGACTTTCCAAAAATTATTTTCTATTATTTCACTTTTTATGTCTTTAATATCAAATTATGCATATAAACAATTTATCATCACAAAAATGTGAAAAAATTTAAACTGTCTAAATAACGTTTTCAGCGCTGGAATCACACACTTGTGTCAGCACTTAGACGACTGTTTATGCGCGAGCGAGCAGCAGCTTGTTACAGTTGCTCTCCTTCTTTTTTGTAATTTACCTATTATTTCTTTATCTTTCTCTTTTAAATTTTTATTGGTTTTTATTAAGCTTTTCCCTCTCTAATCATGCTATTTGAGAGAGCTTTTGTCTTAAAAGTTACCTAGTAACAATATTGCAGATATTACAAGAGTACAATATAAGTAGCTGAAACAGTGTAAACACAAGAGTAGCAGCCTATGTACAGTAATAAGTAATATCTGCTTATTGCTTTAAAAATATTTTAAACAAAATGAAACACACCTCACCTTTCCTTGCTTCACTGAACCTCAGAGAAAGATAAAATGCTGTAACTGTATTTTATCTAATATCTAATTGTTTATGCTCCGATTATTTCATCATCCGCAATACACACAATACACACTTTAATCATGTTCCATACTATTACTCGAGCAAATATTTGTTATAATGCAGTAACCTAACCTATTCCCTGAGGCAAAGTCAGGCTACTACTTAAAATCCAAAAAACATAATGATAACAAAGGAGATTAAATACGCGACGAACAAGAGCACGAACAAACAAAGAGCATGTTCCGACATGCTAAGAAAGGTTTCAAACACAGTGATACACACGATGTGAATTTTCAAACAAATGATACACGCGCGAGCACAGTGAGAGAGAGAGAGAGAGAGAGAGAGGTTTTTGGACGAGATGGATGGAGAACAGCTTGCGTGAAGTCACCGCTCCGCCAGAGATTTTGTAATGTCTAAGGATGGGAATAAGTTACGTTTCTTTCTACGGCACAAAACACCACAAATCGAGCAAAAACGAACGGCACCGGTTTGAAGCTATCTGGACGGCATGGCGTGTCACGTATAATTTCACTGCCGCGAATCCCATGTGTTAGTTCTAAGGCAGGGAAATAGATCCAAAGTTCACTGCAAAGGCACAATCCGGCACAAACGAACTTCACCTTTTCGGAAAGATTTAGTTTACATGGGGTGGAAAGTGAGGCAGCTGTTCTTAAAAAGATGTTTTTGTTATTTAAGAATGTATTATTCTTGATGTTATTTATTATTATTATTACTGAAGATGTTATTTAAGAATGGATCAAATCGAGCACAAACGATCAGCACCGGTTTGAAAAGATTCAGATGGCATTAGGGGAGAGTGACTTCACCGCTACCAAAAACATTCTTGCTATATCTAAGGAAGGGAAATAGTTACAGTGATTGATTTACTGGCACAAACCGAGCACAAATGAACGGCACCCATTTGGCGCGATTTGAGCGACCCTTGTTTGGAGAGTGATGTCACATAGCCAAAAAAAAATTATGTTTAATATTTCAAACACCAAACTAGCACAACGTTTGTTTTTGCAGCACCAGTCAGCACAAACGTAGCACAAACAAATGGAATACTTTTGGTGATTAATTTTATGGGGTGCCAACTTCAGGGAGATTAAAAGTACTTTTCACTGACATTTTTTACATGTTTATGTTGAAAAATTATACGAAATATGATTGTTAATATTCAAATGCATAAATCTGTAATAAAGTTCGAAAAACCGAACATCGTGCAAAGTAATGTTTAGAAAGTCATTATTAATCAAACATGGAATAACGCACTGTTTTCTTAACAACCGCCTATGTGCTAACACCAGTGTGCGCTTAAGTCACTAAAAACGCTATTTAGGCAAAACTAATGTTTAGAAAGTCATAATTCATGAAATATGCAATTTCACAATGTTTTCTCAACAAACCCCTATGTGGTAACAAAAAGGTTGAAAACTCGGTCAAAGCGGTGAAAACGTTATTTAGACAGTTTCAGTACTTTATTGATATTTTCACGTTTATGATGAAAAATGATACGAAATAAGATTGTTCATGTTAAAATGCTCATAAAGTGCAATAATGGATAAATAATGTTTAGAAAGTCATTATTCATGAAATATGCACTAAGAGAAAGCTTTCATGCTAACTCAAGTGTGCCCCTCAAGTGCTGAAAACGCTATTTAGAAAGTTTCTCGGCCTACGAGCTTGTTAAAGTGGTTGTACTAACAAACCAATATACGAATGTGCATGAAGAACTGTTCACTGACATTTTCCACATGTTTATGATGATAAATGATTCGAAATATGACTGTTTATATTAAAATGCATAATTTTGCTAATAAAGACATAAAAAGTGAAATCATGGAGAAATAATTTTAGAAAGTCATTGTTCATGAATATGCTCTAATACAATGTTTTCTTAACAATCGTCTACGTGCTTCACAGCGCCCTTTTAGCGCTGAAAAACGCCATTTAGACCTTTTCAATGCACTACTAGCTTGGGAAAGTGTTTTTTCTAACAAACGCAAACATGAATGTGCATGATGTACATTTCACTGACATTTTCACATGTTTATGATGAAAAATGATACGAAATAAGATTACTTTAAAATGCACAATAAGATAATCAATTGCAATAATGGATACATAATGTTTAGCAAATCATTATTTAAGAAATATGCCCTAACGGAATGTTTTCAAGATTCAAGATTCATTCAAGATTCAAAGAACTTTATTAATCCCAGGGGGGAATTGCTTTACCATGTTACAATTGCTCTCAAGAAGAAAGAAAGAAAAGAAAGAAAGAATAAAATAAAATAAAATAAAATAAAATAAAATAAAATAAATTTATACCTATACAGTATATAAAAAAGTAAATCAATAAATTAAAAATGCGTAGTGAAACATACCCATAATGATGTAATTGTTGAGTATGATAAGTCCAGTGTGGTAACGGTAATTAAGTACAGTCAGGTATGTAGTCTATATTGCACACTAATCTAAGTATTAATAAATAGGCAGTAATAATAATAAAAAAAATTTATTGCACATTAAAGTCCCTTATTGCACATGAATTGAACATGTGTTGCATATGCATTACACATGAAAGTCCCAGCACTTATAGAGAGGAGTTGTACAGCTTGATGGCCACAGGGATAAAGGATCTTCTGAAGCGCTCAGTGGAACACTTGGCAGTGATCAGTCTCTGGCTGAAAGTGCTCCTCTGGTCGACCAGCACACTGTGTAGTGGGTGAGAAGGGTTGTCCAGGATTGCGTGGAGTTTTGACAACATCCTTCT
>CM040983.1:26102166-26115516 GCA_022985145.1 Pangasius djambal | reverse complement strand
GGCGCCAGGAGATTGGGAAAGTGGTTTTTGTAACAAACGTATAGGCACTTGAGTGAAGTACTTTTCAAAGACACTTTTTACATGTTTACGTAGATTAATGATATTAAAAATTAATGTTTTTAATAACATGCATTAATTGATATTAAATATTATTGTTTTAATAAAATGTATTAATTGATATGAAAGCCAAAATCGTGATTAAATAAAGTTTGGAATGGCAGGGATCACAAAATTTGCACTAGCACTTTGTTTCCTTAACAAATCTGTACTACCTTTAGAAGTGTTCGCTTCATGGTCTAAAAACGCGATTGAGAGAGTTTCAAGGCACCAGTGGCTTGGGAAAGTGGTTTTTCTAACAAACGCCTATATGCAGTTTAATGAAGTACTTTGCAATGACGTTTTTCACATGTTTATTAGGAATCATGGTACTAAATATATATGTTTTCATAAAAATGCATTAACAGATATTAAATATGAATGTTTTTAATAAAATGCATTAATTTATATAAAAGTGTTATAAAGCAAAAATCGTGAAAAATAAAGTTTTGAAAGTCATAGTTCACAAATGTTGCACAAGCACTTTGTTTTCTTAACAAATCTGTGTGTTTTTTAAGAAGTGTACATGTCGTGGGCTGAAAACGCTATTCCGAGAGTTTCAAGGCGCCAGCGGCTTGGGAAAGTGGTTTTTCCAGCAAACGCATGTATGCACCTGAGTAAATTACTTTGCAATGACATTTTTCACATGTTTATGAAGAATAATGATTTTAAGTAAGAATAGTTTTAATAAAATGCTATAATTGATATCAAATAAAAGGTTTTTAATAGAAGGTATTATTTGATATAAAAGTGAAATAAAAGTTTTTTATAGTCAAATTCATGTCAAATTAACTTTAGAAAGACATTATTCACCTAATTTGCACTAATGCACTGTATTCTTAATCAATCTGTTCGTGCTTTGAGAAGTGTGCTCTTCGTGGGCTGAAAACGCTATTCCGAGAGTGTCAAGGCGCCAGCGGCTTGGGAAAGTGGTTTTTCGAACAAACGCATGTATGCACCTGAGTAAATTACTTTGCAATGAGATTTTTCACGTTTATGAAGAATAATGATTTTAAGTAAGAATAGTTTTAATAAAATGCTACAATTGATGTTTGATATAACGTTTTTAATAAAAGGTATTATTTGATATAAAAGTGAAATAAAAGTTTTATAGAGTCAAATTCATGTAAAATAAAGTTTAGAAAGTCATTATTCACCTAATTTGCACTAATGCAATGTATTCTTAACCAATCTGTTCGTGCTTTTAGAAGTGTGCTCTTCGTGGGCTGAAAACGCTATTCCGAGAGTTTCAAGGCGCCAGCGGCTTGGGAAAGTGGTTTTTCGAACAAACGCATGTATGCACCTGAGTAAATTACTTTGCAATGACATTTTTCACATGTTTATGAATGATAATAATATTTAATATGAATGTTTTTAATACAATGCATTAATTGATATTAAATATGTGCTTTTGAAAGTGTGCGCTTCAGGCGTTGAAAACGCCATTACGAAGTTAAAGTGATTTTTCTACCAAACGCATAAAATGCACTTGAGAGAAATACTTTTCTATGACATTTTTTACATATTCATGGCGAAAAATGATACGAAATATGATTTTTTACGTTAAAATTCCTAATTTACTAATATTGTGAAAAGAGTCAAAATCTTGAGAATAATCTTTAGAAAGGCATTATTCGCCTAATATGCACTAACACGCTGTTTTCTTAACAAAACTGTAAAGTGTTAGATGAAGTGTGCACTTCATGAGCTGAAAACGCTATTTAGTGAAACTCTAAATAGAGTTTTCAGCTGGAACTTGTAAGGAGCGTCATAAGGGAGCTTGTAGGAGTTTCATAAATTAATTTGTAATTAATTAGAAAGTAATTATTCCCCCAATATGCTCTAAAACACTGTTTTCTTACAAATCTATATGTGCTAGTTGAATTGTGAGCATCAGGCGCTGAATACGTTACATAGAAAGTTTCAAGGTGAAAGGAGCTTGGGAAAGTGGTTTTCCTAAAAAAAGAATGTATTCCTTTGAGTGAAGTTCCTTTCAATTACTTTTTTTTTTCACATGCTTAGGATAAGAAATGATAGGAGATATGATTGATTACATTAAAATGTATAATTGTATTTAAAAAAAAAAAAAAAAAAAAAAGTTAAAATGTCCAAATGGTGAAAAAATAGTCTTTTGGAAGTAATTATTCAGCAAATATGCACTTAACACACTGTTTGTTAAAACCTCCATTTGCTAACATAATTTTGTGCTTCCTGGGCTGAAAATATATTGCGAGAGTTTCAAGGCTCCAGGAGCTTGAGAAAGTGGGCTTTCTAACAAACGCATATATGCACTTGAGTGAAGTAATATTCAATTTCATTTTTCAACTCAAGAGACTTTTATTGTCATTTCAACTATATATAGCTCACGCAGTACACAGTGAAATGAGACAACGTTTCTCCAGAACCTTGGTGCTACATAAAACAACATAGTCACCTCACACAACATAGTTACAAAACACAGAGCTGAGGACTAGACTAAGTTGTCCTAGCCACATAAAGTGCATCGTGTGCAACCTAGTGCAAACAGTGCAAAACAATGAATGCGGTAGCCGAGACCTATTAGGCAGTCAAATTTCAGCGATACATATATCTAAGGTTTTGTTTGTAAACGCTTAATTTGACACTATTTTATTCTAATTCAACAATTCCGCTTTGACTACGACAGTAGAGGCAGTGACCAGAAGCTAGCCCTCGTTTTTTTCCCTCTCAGCTAATGCGTAAGATGATTTGACGTTGGCTTCATTTTTATTAAGGTCTGTTTTCATTTTGTATTTTGCTTTATAAAAAGTTACTAAATAGCTCCTTTGAAATGTACTGTAATGCACTCAGGAAATGCTGCCTAAAGTTTTGAGTTTGGAGGAGTGCAGAAATATGTAAAAAGTCCACAGACTGAAGAAAACTTTCATTACGACAGATTTCGTCAAGAAAGTTGGTATTTAGTTTAGTATTTTGGCTCTGCTTTAAGCTTTAGATGTCAGTTAATGCGTGTGCTTTTTCCCTTTCTGTTAGTAAAAGCACAATTTAGTCTTTAGACAATTGAGTGAAGGACTTTTCAATTACATTTTTCACATGTTCATGATGAGAAATGAATTTAAGGAATTAAATATGAATGTTTATATTAAAATGGATAATTTGATTAAAAAGTATCATAAAGTCAAACTTGTGAAAAATAATCTTTAGAAAGTAATTTTCAACAAATGTTAACTAACACACTGTTCTCTTATCAATCCTCTATGTGCTAACATAAGTGTGTGCTTCGTGGGCTATAAACGTTATGTCTTCTGACTCCATGCCATTATAATTTACTATTCTGGCAGATGGTTGATACTGTTCTGAAGGATAATCCAAAGGGTGAAGGAATCTTCCTGTAGTATGATAAAACCAAAACACTAACAGATGCAAAATGAAAACTTACATTCTGGTGGCAGATGTGATAGTAGAGCCACATGGGTAAGAATTCATAAAAATCTCTACTTAAACATTATTTAAAACCTGCACTTGTCTGAAATGATTATGGATTCAAGTACTGAAAATTGCTTGTAATGCTTGTGATGTTTTGTAAGTAGGATTCCACCATCAAGTGTACAAACTAATGATACTTTGTGAATCATGAGTCTTTTTCCATATCTACAAGATCTATATTCTAAAAACAAATATGTGAGTGTTTATTAATTAATTCTTTTGCATTAGAGTGCTGATTAGAATTTCTCCATGGTGTTTGGAGATGAGACATCTGGAAAATTCTAGGCGAAGTGGCCTGCATATTTCAAGCCTAAAGTTGTTGCTGACTGCAGGAGTCCCCCCCCAAATGCGTATTTTGAGGAGCTGCTTTCAGCACTTCAGCCTAAACCTGAGAACAGCTTTGGTCTGTTTTCAAACTTAATTTCAGAAATTGATGTATTCTTGCCTTTTACTCCTACTTTTATTTGGATAACATATACAGTTTATCCCTAGGATGGGATGGTGAAATGTCATCAATTCTCTTGCTGCTGCATCTTCTCTCCCCAAAGTCAAGAGGGCATAAAAACCAGCGAAGGAGCCAGTCTCACTACCTTCCTTGAGCAAGCTGAAGTGAGGCAATCCTTCCTCCTCTGCACTGGTGAGCAAAAGAACAAAATCAGAAGGTTCCGCATCATCCTTGACCAAAAGGCTATCCCATGCAAGGCTCAGACATCAGTGGTAGCTTTTGATGGGCTGTTTAAAGCTCACTATGTCTTCAGTCTCTTCTGTGATGGAGCTCTTTGCAATTTTTATACATTCGTGCAGACCTCAATCTATAACATTGATGAAGAAGTGCAAAACAGAGACCACGCGTCAAGGAAATTAAAGCACGTCTTTGATCCTTAGTTCAGAGAAGTTTACCTGTTTTGTTTGTAAAGTTGTTGTTCCTCTTTTGGCCGCAATTTTTTTTTTCAGATATTGTTGATACTTTACATGTTCCACTTTCTACACCACAAAACTTAACATACTTAACAAACTTAACAAAACTTGCATACTTAACAGCATCAGGTCTCAGTTGACGTATAGTTGAAGCAATAGTTTTGTCTACGTAAGAAGTTATTAATGATGTTCAAAGCCAAGCAAGAGAGGAAGTTTTAACAGCCTTTTCTCCTGAAACAAAGAGTTCAGACTTATAAGAAAACCGAGCACTGATTTGTTCAATTAAACAATCCTTTTTTACTAGGACATTAATGATGGCTCATATTTCCAAAATGTTTCTTTATTCTGACAGTATAGGAAATCCAGCTCTACAAATGCAGCTCCTATTATGATGATTTTGAAACCACCAATTCTTTAGGCTCTTAAATGGGGAGTCCAGAAACATATCTGTGTGTATTTCTTTTTAAAAAATCTTTCACCCAAGTGGAACTCTGTGTTAATGAATATACATCTAGCAGTTCTTTTCTATACTGAAAATGTGAAGAAATATTGTTTTAATGGGATACTAAAGCTTCCTATTGATGATCAGAAAATTTTAGAAGCTGAAGGGATTCAGCTTTCTTATTTTGAAAACTCTTTGTTGGTTCAGTATTTCAAGTGACAAGAGATATTCTTGCTTTAAATGATTAGCTTTTATTGAATCTTTCAGTGGAACACATTGCTATAGGGTTTGCTTCTCCAGTAAGGATGAATGCCAAACTATATTTACTGAGGTTCATCCTGGACTTATTTTATGTTCAGATCAACTTCATTCTAAACATTATAAGTCATTAAATGAAAGTCCTATACTGCATTCACTGGTGTTAAAAATCCCTGTGTGTTAAAAGCCATATCATTGTCAGTTACACTGTTGATATGCTTTGGTGGAAGGTGTTGCACACCTTAAGCTGGTTTTTCAGTACTTTGTTAAAAAGGGCATAAAAATGCTCTCAGACAGGATACAGAGCTTTAGTTATGGTTACACGTATCATAAAAACCGAACAAGCAGACGATAAAAGCAAACACCTGGGTTGGAATGCTATCCAATCATGATGTGTTCTTTGCCATACTCCTCTTATTTTTAATGACGATGTTATTGGTCACTGGAACTTCCTTCTTCTTTTAATACAGATTGTCAACACAGTGTTCTCACCAGTTATAGCTGATGGAATGATATGTTACTTGAAACATATCATTCCATCTATCTATCTGGGATCAACATAATCTCTTCAAATCACTGTTGAAATCACTAATGAAATTGATTCCCAAGCACCACCTGATGATATACTACCCAAGATGCATTAAAAAATTTGGTCCTCCATATGTGTTGCTTGCAGTTTGAAGATAAGTACAAGGTCTGAGAAAAATTTTACAAATCTAATAAAATCTTTAGTATTTCAGTATCGACGACAATACAATTAGCTTTTCACTTTGAGAATTATTGTTTCAACAGATTTGAATTTGGCCCTGTAAAAGTAAAAAAACATTTGTAATTTGGGGAAATGCTTAGCCAGATATTACATTTAGAGCCATTCTCATGTGTTTCAACTACCAATTGGGTTAGAAATTATAGTTCTGACTTTCACATTAGTTTGTTTTGTGTTAATCTTATGATCTCCCTGTGTTTAAAAAAATCTGTTATATGTGGAGAGCATGCTTTTATTTTAGCCTGCAGTGATGGTACACTGTACTTTGATGACGACTTAAATGCATACTGTCTTGAGGAATTAAAATTGATCTGTATCTTTCATCTGTATGGATCAACTCATTTACTTTAAACCATTTGATAAGAAATACTCTAATGTGACTGATAACAGAGCATACAGTGCCATATTGTTACATTTTAAAAACAGATTGATGAATGTGTTTACAATTAATATAGTGTTTTGCAAATAAAACATGTTTTTTCCAAAGTAATATATAATTGTGTTTTTATGCTATTATATTACAATAGTGTTAATACAGATAACACTAAAATGATGTTTTCCAAATTACACTCTGAGTGAGTTCATCCACACCTGTGTAAAATTTATTTTAAAAAATGTATTGTAAAAAGTTGTAAAATTTATTTTACACTGCTTACTATTGAGTAGTGTTAAATTTCAGCTATGCCCAGAGTCAATATTAACTCGAATACAGTATCAATGTGCCAACACTTTAAAAAGCGGCTGAACGTGCTATGTAGAGAGATTCATGGCGCCAGGAGCTTGGAAAAGTGGTTTTTCTACCAATCATGTATATGCATTTGAGTGAAGTAAATTTCAATTACATTTTTCACATGTTTATGAAGAATAATGATTTTAAATATGAATATTTATTTTAAAACGCATTATTTGATCTAAAAAAGTGTTAGAAAGCCAAAATCATGGAAAAATAATATTTAGAAAGCCATTATTCACCAAATATGCACTAATGCACAGTTTTCATAACAAGACTGTATAAGCTCTTAGAAGTGTATGCTTCGACAGCTGAAAAAGCTATTCAGAAAATATCAAGGCGCCAGGGGCTTGGGAGAGTGTTTTATCTCAAAAAAGCTTACATGTCCTTTCTAACGACTGAATGCATACATTGAGTCAAGTTCTTTTCAATGACATGATACAAAATATGATTGTTTACATTAAGATGCATAATTAGCTAATAAAGTGCTAAAAAGTCAGTAATCCTTCAGCAAATTTGCACTAAAACTCAGTTTTCTTATGAAACCTCTATGTGTAAACATAACTGTCCACTTCGTGGGCTGAAAACGCTATTTAGAGAGTTTCAAGGGAGACATTCAGCAAGAAACAGCAAGAAAGTCTTGCTCCTAAAGAGCTTTTCAAATTTCGCAGTTGTTTTCACCTCTGGAGTGAACCGAACCTCAAAAAATCTATATCAAATTGAAGATAAAAGCAAGAGGAATATTAAAATAACCGTGATAACTGTGAGCTGATTCATTTTCCTTTAATTTCTTCTGGATTCTTCAACAGTACAACTAAGCAGGACTGACACAGAGCAGTTTGGAGGACAGACAGACAAATCAGAAGATACTGGAATAAATTCACATCCAAATTACAGGCAAGACTGAGTTACCATATGAACTGATTATTAAACAAAGAATTATTACAAAATTAGTAGAACAGAAATAAAGAGGGTTATTTGCTGGCTAAGTAACTTATAGTTAAAGTAGCAGCAGTCTGGGAGTGACAGTTAAAAAGTGGCAGAAACAAATCAAAACAAAACAAAACAAAGAAAAGAATGAAAGCTACAGCAAAAAAGCCCCTCCACCACTCAAAGGACAAGAAAGCCTATAAATACAGTAAATACAGCCTGCTGAAGACAAATCCAGAGACTTTAATGGCAGACTTTTCAGAACAAGGGAACATGCAAATCACCACAAATCTACTCCTCTACACAGAAGACTGCTTGGCACATGGCTATCTGTAAATATTACCAAAAAAAAAAAAAAATTTATATATATATATATATATATATATATATATATATATATATATATATATATATATATATATGTGTGTGTGTGTGTGTGTGTGTGTGTGTGTGTGTGTGTGTGTGTGTGTATGTATATATACACACATGGGTTTGTATTACTCTAGAGGAGTGTTAAGATTGTTAAATTTATTAAACGTCTTGACTTCACAACTAACTCTCACAATGTGGAACATAAAAGCTATCAATTTATCCAGTTTTGGATATAAACTTGTGGAGATCTAAATTCTAGCACAGGACCCCTACCTGACTACACCATAGATAATGGGAGCAACTACATCCTTGTATAGAGCAACCCACAAAACATAGCAAACTTCCCAATGAATAACTCTGATGACCATGTGAAGGAAAATGGGAAGCTTTTGACTGAGCTATGTCGGAGCCTTGTTCTGTACCTTGTCAATGGTAGGGTGAGAGGAAAGTATAGTTAATTTCATGCTTGCTCAGAAGTTGATTACATGATCACAGACCTAGAACCATTCTCTTTCAAACCACTAAGACCCCTATCAGATCACAAATACTGTGTTTTTCAAAAGGGCACAAAATATTAACATGCATTCACAGCCCAGTAAGCTGTATAACATTAGAGAAAACTACAGATGGGCCCAAAACAGCACAGAAAAATATGGGACAGCAATTGACCACCTAAAAGTATGTTCACTTGTAGACAACTACCTATTTAGCTTTTATCGTCATGAGAAGGATGGCGTAAGTCTGTGGAGAACATAAATTACATATTCACTTATTTGGCAACATTGTCTAACCTCAAAACCTCTAAGAAAATTCATAAAGCCAAACAAGAAAATGAAAAATGGTTTGATTTATGTTGTAAGAAAAATTTAGCCAGTTATCAAATAAAAAACACAGACAACCAAACAATGCAGATTTATGCCATCAATATTGTGATGAAATTAAAAAGTACAAAAATACACTCAGACAAAAGAGAGAACAGTGCATCCAAAATCAGCTAAAACTATTGAAGAATCTGTAAATTCTAACAATTTCGGGTGCAAATGGTATTTTCTGAATAAAAAAAACATGAACAAACTGCCATACAAAATGGAGACACCTTGAAAAATCACTTTGAACAACTTTATTGCAAGCTAAAAACTAACCCAGAACAAACCCAAATATATGAAAAAATGATCAATATGAACAATACACTTGGTATATACCAAAACCCATTAGAATACCCCATTACAGAGAATGAACTGATTGATAAACTGTAGGCCCTGCAAACCAAAAAAGCAAGTGAACCAGATGGCATCCTCAATGAAATGCTCAAGAATACAGATCACAAATTAAGAATGGCCTTACTAAAACTGTTGGTAACAGTGGCTGCCCACTATCACCAACTCCTTTCCATATATACATTAATGAATTGGCATATCTACTAGAACAATCAGCAGCACCTAGCCTCACACAATATGAGTCCACGATAAAGTTCCACCTCTATGCCAATGATCTGGTCCTGCTGTCTCCAACAGAAGACAGTCTACAGCAGGACCTAGACATCCTGCACACATTCTGTCAGACCTGGGCCCTGACTATAAACCCAACTAAAACAAAAGCTCTAATAGTTCAGAAAAGACCTAGATGTCAGGGAAAGAGATATAATTTCACCCTTGGTATGACCAAAATTGATCATGCCACAAACTTGTCATACCTTGCGCTATAATTCATTGCAAATGGAAATGGAAATGGCTGTGAATGAACTGAAAGAGAAAGCAAGAAGGGCTTTCTATGCCATTAAAAAGCTATTCAATTTCAAATGCCAGTTATATTCTGGCTCAAAATATTCCAGGCAGTTATAGAAGCAATTGCAATATATATTGCAGTGAAGTATGGCATCATCTCCTAAATCATAACTTTGAATAATGGGGGGGGGGACAGTTGAAGCCCTGCATGCAGAGTTCTGTAAAAGCATCTTCAAGGTACAGCGGAACACACCTGACAATGCATGCAGGGCAGAATTAGGCCAATACCCTCTATTAATCCACACTGAGAAAAGAGCCATCAAAGTTTGGAAAATATCTAAAATTGAAAGACCCCAACTCACCATTTTAAAGCCCTGAAAAACCACTGAAAGAAGCCCCCTCGCTCAGCTGGTATTCGGGCTCCACAAGCAAATTAATCTAATCTGACTAACACAACTAACAATAATCAGCCCAACCCACCGACTAATGCAGAAAAAGAAAACTATCTATCTTATTGGACTGGAACAACACAAAAGCAAAGTAAACTACTATGTTATGTGGGTGTAAAACCTGCAGAATACAGCAGAATACCTGAGCATATTCAGAGACAACAAGATGGCGTTATACATCGGCATGGTACATCGATGACTGCCACAAAAAGAGGACATGAGCTCACACACAAACACAGGCACACATACACACACCACTCATAGCCCATAGACTGTACTTTTTTGTTCATTTCTTTCTTTCTTTCTTTCTTTCTTCATTTATTTATTTGTTATTTCTTCTCTTGTTTTTAATAAAATGCATTAATTGATATTAAATATAATTGTTTTAATAAAATGTATTAAATGATATGAAAGCGTTATGAAGCCAAAATCGTGATAAATAAAGTTTAGAATGTCATGGTTCACAAAATTTGCACTAGCACTTTGTTTCCTTAACAAATCTGTACTACCTTTAGAAGTGTTCGCTTCATGGTCTAAAAACGCTATTGAGAGAGTTTCAAGGCACCAGTGGCTTGGGAAAGTGGTTTTTCTAACAAACGCCTATATGCAGTTTAGTGAAGTACTTTGCAATGACATTTTTCTCATGTTTATGAGAAATCATGGTATTAAAAATTGATGTTTTCATTAAAATGCAGTAATTAATATTAAATATGAATGTTTTTAATAAAATGCATTAATTTATATAAAAGTGTTATAAAGCAAAAATCGTGAAAAATAAAGTTTTGAAAGTCATAGTTCACAAATGTTGCACTAGCACTTTGTTTCCTTAACAAATCTGTATGTATTTTAAGTAGTGTACATGTCGTGATCTGAAAACGCTATTCCGAGAGTTTCAAGGCGCCAGCGGCTTGGGAAAGTGGTTTTTCTAACAAACGCGTGTATGCAATTGAGGAAATTACTTTACAATGACATTTTTCACATTTGTTTTAAGGATAATTATTTTAAGTAAAAATAGTTTTAATAAAATGTTATAATTGATATTAAATATAACGTTTTTAGTAAAAGCTATTATTTGATATAAAAGTGAAATAAAAGTTTTATAGAATCAAATTCATGGAAAATAAAGTTTAGAAAGTCATTATTCACCTAATTTGCACTAATGCACTGTATTCTTAATCAATCTGTATGTCCTGTTAGAAGTGTGCTCTTCGTGGGCTGAAAACGCTATTCCGAGAGTTTCAAGGCGCCAGCGGCTTGGGAAAGTGTTTTTTCTAACAAACGCATGTATGCACCTGAGTAAATTACTTTGCAATGACATTTTTCACATGTTTATGAATGATAATGATTTTAAGTAAGAATAGTTTTAATAAAATGCTATAAGTGATATTAAATATAACGTTTTTATAAAAGGTATTATTTGATATAAACTTGAAATAAAAGTTTTATAGAATCAAATTCATGGAAAATAAAGTTTAGAAAGTCATTATTCAACTATTTTGCACCAATGCATTGTATTCTTAACCAATTTGTATGTGCTTTTAGAAGTGTGCTCTTCGTGGGCTGAAAACGCGCCAGCGGCTTGGGAAAGTGGTTTTTCGAACAAACGCATGTATTCACTTTAGTGAAGAATTTTTCAATGACATTTTTCACATGATTATGAATAATAATAATATTAAATATGAATGTTTTTAACACAATGCATTAATTGATATTAAATATGTGCTTTTGAAAGTGTGTGCTTCAGGCGTTGAAAACGCCATTACAAAGTTAAAGTGATTTTTCTACCAAACGCATAAATGCACTTGAGAGAAATACTTTTCTATGACATTTTTTACATGTTTATAGCGAATAATGATACGAAATGTGATTTTTTACGTTAAAATTAATAATTTACTAATATTGTGAAAAGAGTTAAAATCTTGAGAATAATGTTTAGAAAGGCATTATTCGCCTAATATGCACTAACACGCTGTTTTCTTAACAAAACTGTAAAGTGTTAGATGAAGTGTGCACTTTAGGAGCTGAAAACGCAATTTAGAGTTTCAAGGGGCCAGGACCTTGTAAGGAGCTTCATAAAGGAGCTTGTAGGGGCTTCATAAATTAATTTGTAATTAATTAGAATTAATTTGTAATATTCCCCTAATATGCTCTAAAACACTGTTTTCTTAACAAATCTTTATGTGCTAGTTGAATTGTGAGCATCAGGCGCTGAATACGTTACACAGAAAGTTTCAAGGTGAAAGGAGTTTGGGAAAGTGGTTTTCCTAACAAAAGAATGAATTCCTTTGAGTGAAGTTCCTTTCAATGACTTTTTTTTCACATGCTTAGGTTAAGAAATGATAGGAGATATGATTGATTACATTAAAATGTATAATTGTATTTAAAAAAAAAAGTTAAAATGTCCAAATGGTGAAAAATAGTCTTTTGGAAGTAATTATTCAGCAAATATGCACTAACACACTGTTTGTTAAAACGTCCATTTGCGAACATAATTTTGTGTTTCGTGGGCTGAAAATATATTGCGAGAGTTTCAAGGCTGCAGGAGCTTGAGAAAGTGGGCTTTCTAACAAACGCATATATGCACTTGAGTGAAGTACCTTTCAATTTCATTTTTACATGTTTATAATGAAAAAGTATATTAAATTCGATTGTTTATATTAAAACGCATAATTTGATTATAAATTTTTTTTTTTTTAAATAATGTTTGCCAAAGTCATTATTCACAAAATATGCAAAAAACGCCCTATTTCCTAAACAAACCTAGTTGTGCAGTTGTGCGCTTTAGGGGCTGAAAACGCTAAACAGAGTTAATATGGGAGTCAATCAGTGCGTTCTAGGACCCACTCATAAAGCAGGTCATACACTAGACTTAGTATTAGCTATTGGAATACAAATAACCGACATAGGAATAACTCCGCAGTCAGACGTAATATCAGACCATAGTCTTATTTCATTTAGTGTGTGTCACAGTAGCAATGTACACACAGAACCGCTGTGATGTTTGTCAACCACCTACCGGAATTAGTAGCCAGTATAGGGTCACCGTCGGACCCCAAAGAACTAGAGCAGGCGACAGAACTTTTAGAGTCAACATTCCGCTGCACCTTAGATAATGTAGCACCACTTAGAAGAAAAATAGTTAAAGATAGGAAACGCGCTATAGCGACCACACTCGATCCCTAAAACAGAACGCCCGAGCATTA
>CM040983.1:26061829-26087352 GCA_022985145.1 Pangasius djambal | reverse complement strand
GGGTGCGCCAGTATTGACTGTGATGGTGGTGGAGCAGTTGTGGCCTGACCTAACATTCTGAGGTCTGTTGGTCAGGAAGTCCATGATCCAGATGCAGAGGGAGGGACTAATGCCAAGATCCCCAAGTTTAGTGATTAGCTTGGAGGGAATGACTGTATTGAATGCTGAGCTGAAATCAACAAACAGCATCCTTGCGTATCTGTTCTTGTTCTCCAGATGTGAGAGCACACAGTGCAGTGCTGTGGACACAGCATCCTCTGTACTTCTGTGTAAACTAAATCGTTCCGAAAAGGTGAAGTTCGTTTGTGCTGGATTGTGCCTTTGCAGTGAACTTTGGATCTATTTCCCTGCCTTAGAACTAACACATGGGATTCGCGGCAGTGAAATTATACGTGACACGCCATGCCTTCCAGATAGCTTCAAACCGGTGCCGTTCGTTTTTGCTCGATTTGTGCTGTTTTGTGCCGTAGAAAGAAACAACTTATTCCCATCCTTAGACATTACAAAATCTCTGGCGGAGCGGTGACTTCACCCAAGCCGTTCTCCGTCCATCTCGTCCAAAAACCTCTCTCTCTCTCTGTGCTCGCGCGTGTATCATTTGTTTGAAAATTCACATCGTGTGTATCACTGTGTTTGAAACCTTTCTTAACATGTCGGAACATGCTCTTTGTTTGTTTGTGCTCTTGTTCGTCGCGTATTTAATCTCCTTTGTTATCATTATGTTTTTTGGATTTTATTTAAGTAGTAGCCTGACTTTGCCTCAGGGAATAGGTTAGGTTACTGCATTATAACAAATATTTGCTCTAGTAATAGTATGGAACATGATTAAAGTGCGTATTGTGTGTATTGCGGATGATGAAATAATCGGAGCATAAACAATTCTGCAAGATATTAGATAAAATACGGTTACAGCATTTTATCTTTCTCTGAGGAAGTTGCATAACCAGTGAAGCAAGGAAAGGTGAGGTGTGTTTCATTTTGTTTAAAATATTTTTAAAGCAATAAGCAGATATTACTTATTACTGTACATAGCCTGCTACTCTTTTGTTTACACTATTTCAGCTACTTATATCGTACTCTTGTAATATTTGCAATATTGTCACTAGGTCACTTTTAAACAGAACTGCGTACTGGTCGGCGCTGTAGTCATTGTACTGTCTTGTTCTGTCTTGTGCTGTCTGCACATGTTTGCTCGTGTGCACTTTATGTATAAATTATGTAGTCCCTGTAGTTCTGTGTTGTTCTGTGTCGTCTTATGTAGCACCTTGGTCCTGGAGAAACGTTGTTTCGTTTCACTATGTACTTGTATATGGCCGGAATGACAATAAACTCCACTTGAACTTGAACTTGAGATAAGTTGTTTTAGTTACCTGCCAGCTTCACTAATTAGTGTGCTATTTTGTTGTTCTTAGGTTGTTTAACCTGGTCTCCCCAGTTTAGCCATTTGAAAAGTGAACAAAATCCCTTCTAAACCCAGCCATAGATCATATTGGCAGACCAGGTAAAGGAATAGTTCACCCAACAATGAAAATTCTGTCATCATATACTAGCCAACATGTCCATTTCTTTGTTCCCAGGAACATAAAAGAAGATATTTTGTAGAATATTTGTCCATACAGTTGAAGTTATAGGGGTCGAAAATCAATCTCTCTTTTGGTTACCACTGACTTTCATTATATGGAAAAAATATTTTTCATATTTTCCATAACATTTTTATTATATGGGGGGAAAAATCTTCACTATATCTTATGTTGTGTTCCTGGGAATAAATAAAAGCATAGAGACTTTAGGATGACATGAGGGCGAGTATATGATGACAGAATTTTCATTGTTGGGTGAACTATTCCTTTACCTGGTCTGTCAATATGATCTATGGCTGGGTTTAGAAGGGATTTTGTTCACTTTTCAAATGGCTTTAAGACCAACAAACCACCTTGGTTAAAAAAAGGTGTTTTTTTTCTCAGCAGGGTAACCATCTGAAATATTGTTAATGTCAAATAATATTGCTTGGTTATGTATATGTAAATTCCAACACCTTTACCATATTGACAGTATTAAAGATTGATACAAGCAGAATACAGCATGCAGCTTTTAAGCATGGAACAAAGAACAGAAATTTCTCAAAACTTGTGTATCCTTTCAAATACACAGATGAAAAATGTACAAATAAAAGAACAATTACTGTGGAGAATGTACAAATTAATTTTCAAAGAACCATGGAAATGTTTAAACTGGTATAATGTCAATAAAAGAACAAATCAACTAGAAAAAATAATTCTCTTGACTGTTAGTGACATGTAAAAATGAAGAGATCTATGTACAAATAACAGAACAATTACTAAAGAAAAAATAATTGCTCTTGAATAAATCAATGAAATGTTTGAACAGGCATAATGTCAGTAGAAATGAAACTTTTTTTTTCACAAATCTGTTATTGATCATTAATTCATTTGTGCAGAGACCAGTCCAAGAAATTAATTAACCCAAAATCTTATGCCTCCTTTGTAAACAATATGATTTCATGTTTGAAGCAACCATGTTTTATGTCTTTAAATTCAGTCTCAACATTTGCAGTGCTTGCTATGTTGTGTATACTTTTGAAGTGTGGAACCATCACAGCTGTCCACAGAGGCAGGTATTATGCCATTCTTATGATATTTGAGACAAGCTCGGGAAGGAAGTGTAGATTGTCTCTGTCACCATGATGAGCCACAATCATCTGACTTTCTTCACAGATTTCTGTGACCCATGTTTTCAGATCTGTGTGGAGTGTCTCCTCGATTCCAGTCAACTCTATCACCATCTTTAGTGACACATGGCCAGACCCCCTCTGCAATTCATCTCTTCAGCTGTGCTTTGCATTTTTCCAAGACAACAGGTATTACCTTTGTCAACATTCCCTTCTGAAGGCAAAAACTGCAACTGAATTAATGAGCTTCCTTGCATCTTCCAGTGAATCAGATTGTAAAATCTGTGCCAATGCCTTGATATAGAGTTCTTTAAATCTGTTTTGTCTTTGTATTAGGCATTCCCACCAGCTAATGAGCTTGATGCAGTGTGCAATGTCTACTCTGATGACGCAAGGTGGTAGCTTTTAGTTTTTGGGCACTTTTCAGCACCCCAAAGCACTGATTGACATATGTTTTCAAGTCTAGGTAAGGAGTGAAGCCAAGGAGAAATCACAGACTGCCTCTTTGGGCACAGCAGCAACTGCTCGTTGCCATTCAGTGAGCCAGTTTGCAATAGAATTGATGGTGTGGTTCACTGATAAAATTTGCACTACTTGAACATGATCTCCCCGTGAACACAAAAATCCTTGGTTCAGGAAACCATGCCCATAATAGCCACAGGGTCTTCTCAGTCTTTTCACAACTGTACCTGTTGCATCAAAACTCACAATAGAGTACTTGGATTTCATTTAATAAACTTGTTTATGAGATATGGTCTAGTAACAGCAAAAACTATCTAGGCCACGAATGCTTCCATTGTGGGGAACACTGTTTTTTAGTAGATGCAATGATATGATTGTGTTTTTGTCTCCAAGGTCTTTGTCAATCAAATCTTATTTGGCTTGTCTTAAAGTTGCCAGGTTTGGTAGGTGGCTAGGCTCTGGGTCACCAACATCCACCATGTTGTAAGCCTCAGGTGCTTGCCATACGTATGCTGGTTTTCGTCCTTCCCAGACGTCTTTAGACACACATTTTCTTAGATCCCCTGATAACGTGAGTTTTGCTTTGCCAGTATGGAGACTGCCCTCAACATTGCGGATGATGCATTTAAGCACAACTTGTTCTTTAGCCGCTGGTATATTCTCAACACTCTGTGCAGTGCCCAATTTTGTCTATACATTGAGATGCAACATTTGGAAATAATTTTGCTCTCCTGAATCTAAGAATGCATGAGGTCTTGATATTTTACATATCTCTTCATTCAGAATAAGAGTCCATACACCACGTTTCAGGATGGTGTATTCCCTTTTACATGTCTTGAGTGATTTGTCGTTGTAAACGGCTTTTTTCAGGCAAGAATCAGACTCATCTCTGATTAGAGATACTAATCTCAATCTGAATGCCATAACATTGACGTTGCTGATTTGTGTCTGACTTTGACACTGGTGAATGATAATGTATTATGCTTTTGGATGTTTATCTTGGATATTTGTGTCATTTTTGCATAGCTCAAAGATTCGCCATATATTGTGCCTGGTTGTCTTTTAAAATTATAAAGGTTTTTTGGTGAAACTTTGGTGTTTAGTTGTCAGCTTAAATCAACCCACACCTTTTCTGAGGGAACTACAGTTCTGTCCTGTAATAATCTGGTCCTTTGCAGCACGACTTTGATAATGTAATCATTTCCACAGGTTGGTCTCCTTGTCATCCGATCAAAACAGGAATTTAGTTTATTGGAATCCCTGGGCCAAATGCAGTAACTCATCGCTGATTGTAACTTTCTTAAATGTAAAAGAAGTTTTTTTGCTGTGAATTGCCATTCAAAGGGAAAAATTGTTAATTGTGAATTACCGAGATGCAGTATAAATGAATGGTGACTAAGTCTGTCATTCCCTAACATTTTGCCTAGCATCTTCTTGTGTTCCATGAAGGAAAGTTACATTCATGTAACATCAAGCCAAATGTCCCATGGGACTTTTTTTAGTACTTTCTGCCACCACCATCATCTGTTTAGCAGCCACATTGGCCACCAGAGTTTTAAAAGTAAGTAGAGCACATCAAAACAACAACCCACCAACAACTACAACTACGACGACCATTATTTCCAATTTAGTTAACAAAGCTCCCCATTTTCCTAAGTTTAGTTCAAACCAGTTCCATGTATTGGCATCTCTGCCCGTGTTCTCAGTCACTTTTTGTCTGAGATTTTTTAGTTTGTTCATGGCTTCAGTAAAAGTTGTAAAAACTTACTGTTTCTATAATTACCCCAGCTTGCTGATTTAATAAGACCAACAACAGTATCATGTTGTGACCACAGTACCCCTGGAACCTGTGTCTCCATTTGATGTACTAAATCATCTGTTCTAGACTCTGTGCCTTAAATTTTTCTGTGCCTGGTACTTGTGATGTACAGCTGAGTACCCCTGTCTGTGGGAATGCTGTTATTGGTGCGGCACAGAGAATTCTAATATATGATTTATCAGTAGAATGGAAAAATTAGAGGGTTCTTTTCTTTGCTTTGCTTGTTAACTCTTCACACTGGAGTTGAGCTAGTTTTCATTGCATGTCTCTCCCTTGCCCTCTGAGTTTCTGTTCATTTTTCCTGAAATGCTCTACTGCATGAGCCACATGGTCACAGAATTCCCTGTGTGTTTTAGAGTTCAGACCGACCATTTCTTCAAGCTTGCTTTTTACAGCTGGAGACATGGTATCTGTCACAGCATTTCTGAACAATGTGGTCATTAGGGGATCACCTTCCAGATCTCTTTCAGTCTCCTCCACCTTTTAAATTGTCTGTGCACATAAGTGGTTGGATTCTCTGTTTCCCCCAACTGCTCTTCTTTTAGAGCTTTAGGGTCCACTTGGGCTGGGTACTCATTTCTTAGCACCCGCCACAGAGCTGGTCGACTTGGATCAAAAGTAGTTCCATCCATCTGTGGAGTGCCTACGGCCCCTCTCATGTTTGCAGCCACAGTGTCTACTAAAAGGTGCAATACATAGAGCATAAAGTAAGAGGCTGATATAAATAGGTTAGACCCTTTACACCCAGCAAAAAACTCACATGCCACCCAGTAGAGATTGCAGTTCTCTGTCTGAATCACAACTGCGGATGACCAAATAAGCTACAAAACTATGTATTTGGGATGCTATTATATGCATCTCTTTGTTCTATGAATATCCCAAAAACCAATAAAACTTTTACTGGAGTTTTTGGTATCCAACAGTAACAAAACACACAGAAACAGCTCATTGGTCTGTCATATTGGAGCACTCTGATGTACACACAGGAATATACACTCCTTTTCCCTGGCTTGCTGATTGGCTCACATAGTCATACTGTCTCCAAAGAAACTTGACTCCTTATCTATGGAGCTCGTCATTCACTCACACTGTAGTCACGTCCATCTCTTCAGGTCACACTTACTTGACGGTCCAGGAGAAGTACGAGTCTTATATCAAGCCAAACTGAGTCTTTTTTTCATGCACACTCAAACTTGTATACACACACTAGGTATCACGTAGAAAAATAATTGGATGTGTTTTTTTGACACTGGATTCCAGGAGTGTAGCCCAACTCTCACCTCTGTTGCTCACACTCACACACGCATACATAAACATTGTAGTTACACATGCTTGCTGCAGCAAGCAATACACAAACAAAAAGCACTCAAAAGGAAAACACACAGGCAGTCACACACAGAAATCCCAAACCAGGGGTAGCATATACAACGCCAAAGAGAGACAGAAGCGGTATCTGCATGATTTAAACAGCCACACATCGTTGATTTACTTCCCCAACACGACAGAGCTTTTTACTTCTCCACACTCCTTGATTCACTTCAACACGACATGTTCTACTGCTATCTATCAAAGCCTTCTTAAGAGTAAAAACAATTCTTTGTATGCACATGGCCTCAAACCCCTCTCTTTACATTTTTTTTACTTCCTCTGGATTAGCCTTTTATGAGTGCTTAAACTGCCACAGGCAAAGCACAAGCCAACCACTCAAAACCAATATTCTAATCATTTTTAATGCCAGGATTAAGGATCTCTCCCAGAGGCCCGCCACAGCTCAGCTCTCCTGGCTCCTACACAGGCTCATCTGGGGTGCCAATTGTCGTAGTACTTAATGAAGATCAAAGATCATGCCAGAGAGCAGGGGTGTTGAGGCCAAAAGACTTTATTGTTTCAAGAATCAAAGCTGAGCAGTTCTCTGCAGAGAAAGCTGCCCAACTCTTTAGAAGGGTACTCTTATATCAATTTTCATAACAAAAACTTCCACGTTCTGTTTTTCACAAGACCCAACATTCCCATATCTGCTTACGTTATTGTTTAAGGAAGCATTACTCACTTAAATTTACAGCTTGTTCCTGCTCTCCCCACTTAGCAGGATATCAATGCCTATGTATTATTGAATGCCTATAGTTCATTTTCAGGCCTAGGATACTGACGCCTATGTAAGGTCATATGGTGACCTTTCAGGCGTCTGTGTCTCACAAGCTCATAGCGCCTTGAAACTGTGTAAACAGCGTTTTGATTGCTTGCAGAGCAAACTTGTATTAGCATTAGACACTTGTTAAGAAAACATTGTTTTAATGCATTATGAATATACTTTATGAATAATGACTTTCTAAAAATTCTTTTTTTTTCACGACTTTCACTTTTTAGCACTTTATTATCAAATGATGCATTTTAATTTTGATGGGCATATTTCTTATAATTTTTCATCATAAACATGTGAAGATGTCAGAGAAAAGAACATTTTTATTTGCGTTTGTTAGAAAAAAACACTGTATCGCATTGAACCTGTATAAATAGCGTTTTGAATGCTTGAAGAGCACACGTGTTAACACTTAGATGATTTTTAAGAAAACATTGTTAGTGCATATTTCTAGAATAAAGACTTTCTAAACATTATTTTTTCCATTATTTTTTCCATTATTGCCTTCATTACTACTCCCGGCGGCGGCGCGTACAGACGCAGCGGCTCCTCTCAGTCCCGAAAATATGGTGTTTACGTGTTTACCTTCGTGTAAGTCATTGTGTTTCAGTAAGTGTTCGTCGCGTTTGTCTGTCTCTAGGCACATTTACAGCCGGTCATTTCTGTTAGACATAAACAGAACTTTTATTTGCGAGTTAAACCCCACGCACGCTGAAGAGCTTCAGGGCTTGGGATTACTCCGCCAGTCTACTACATCACCGACCTCTACCTCTGCACCCCCTCCGCTGAGAAGACGCTGCAGGTGGCATGAGAGGAAGCAGAAGAGGGGAAAGCACGGAGGCATCTGAGCTAGGCTAGTGGCTAGCCCACACAAGCCGGCTATTCCAACCATCCTGCTCGCCAACGTATGCTCTCTCGACAATAAAATGGACCACATACAGCTACTGAGAACTGCTCAACGAACTGTCAAAGACTGTTGTGTCCTTATATTTATGGAGACGTGGCTTAACGAAAGCATTCCTGACTCCGCCGTTCAGCTGGATCAGCTAACATGCTACCGAGCAGAGAGCGGCCGAGAGCGGCCGAGAGCGGTAAGACCCATGGTGGCGGGGTCTGTGTTTACATCAATGATGCTTGGTGTCATGATACTGTGGTAGTCTGTAGACACTGCTCTCCCCTGGTGGAGTTTATTATCGTCAGATGCCGGCCTTTCTACATTCCGAGGGAGTTCACAGTGATTCTGCTGGTCGCTGTTTACATTCCACCCAGCCCTAACAACAACGATAGGAATGAGGCACTCAGCACACTGTACCATGCCATTGGTGAGCAACAGGCAACACATTCGGATGGATTTCTCATTCTGGCTGGAGATTTTAACCACGCAGACCCTAGATCAATGTTACCAAAATTATATCAGCACATTGATTTTCCAACACAGGGGAACAATATTTTGGACATGGTTTACACAACCCACAGAGGAGCATACAAAGCCTCCCCCCTTCCCCCCTTAGGCCTTTCTGACCACATTACTGTTATGCTAATGTCAGCATACAGACCAAGGGTGAAAGTCACCAAACCAGCTCGAAAACAGGTTCGTGTATGGCCAGAAGGTGCCTCCTCATCACTTCAAGACTTCTTTGCCACCAAAGACTGGGACATGTTCAAACAGGCAGCCATCTACAACCAGCACACTGACATTCAGGAATATACTGAGACAGTCACTGCCTACATCACTAAACGCATTGATGATGTATCTGTAACCAGGACCATCACCACCCGAGCAAATCAGAAGCCATGGCTGACAGGAGAGGTCCATAACCTGCTGAAGGCACGAAATGCTGCCTTTAGGGCCGGCGATGACGAAGACCTAAAAACAGCTAGGGCCAACCTGTCCCGTGGCATCAAAAAGGCCAAAAGACAATACGCCAGGAGGATAACCCACAACTTCAAAGACAGCAGGGATACAAGGAGCCTGTGGCAGGGAATCCATACCATCACTGACTACAAACCTCCACCACAGACCTGCGATAAATACATTTCTCTGCTAAATGAACTCAATAATTTCTTTGCACGTTTTGAAGCACACAACACCATGCCTGCACAAAAGTCTCCACCTTCTCTTGATGACAAGGTTCTGTGTATCTCTCCAGCCAGCGTGAAGAGAACCTTCTCTAAGATCAACGACCAGAAAGTAGCTGGTCCAGACAACATACCGGGTCGCGTGTTGAAGGTCTGTGCAGAAGAGCTCAAAGATGTCTTCACAGACATCTTTAACACCTCCCTGAGCCAGGCTGTTGTCCCCACATGCTTCAAAACTACCACAATTATCCCGGTCCCTAAGAAGCCATCCCCTTCCACCTTTAACAACTACCGTCCTGTTGCTCTGACCCCCATTGTCATGAAGTGCTTTGAGCGGATAGTCATGCAACATATCAAAGCCATCATCCCCCCCCTCTCTTGACCCCTTCCAGTTTGCATATCGGGCCAACCGGTCCACCAATGATGCAATCTCCACTGCTCTCCACTCAGCTCTCTCTCACTTGGAAACAAAAGATGCTTATGTGAGAATGCTATTTCTAGATTTCAGTTCGGCATTTAACACCATCCTCCCACAGCAGCTAATACAGAAACTGGACCGGCTTGGCATTAACACTTCCCTGAACAATTGGCTGCTGGACTTTCTCACCGGAAGACCACAGGCAGTTCGGGTTGGAAACAACACATCCAGAACTATCACATTGAACACAGGGGCACCACAAGGATGTGTTCTCAGCCCCCAGCTCTTCACCCTGCTAACCCACTAATGCACACAAATGTACAGCACCAACCTCTTCATAAAGCTTGCGGACGATACAACAGTGGTGGGTCTCATCAGCAACAATGATGAGACAAACTACAGAAATGAGGTGCAACAACTGGCCATATTGTGCACCAACAATAATCTCTCTCTAAACATAGAGAAGACAAAGGAGATTGTTGTTGACTTTCGGAGAGCACACACCCAGCACCCTCCTCCGATCATCAACAGTGCTGCTGTGGAGAGGGTGAGCAGCACCAAGTTTCTGGGTGTGCACATAACAGAGGACCTCTCCTGGACCACCAACACTGCATCTCTGGCAAAGAAAGCACAACAACACCTCTATTTCCTCCGCAAACTGCGAAGAGCCAGAGTCCCAACACCCATAATGTACTCATTCTACTGTGGCACCATTGAAAGTATTCTGATCAGCTGCATCACTGTGTGGTTTGGGAACAGCACTGCCCAAAACCAGAAGACACTGCAACGCATAATGAATGCAGCAGAACAAATCATCAGTGCCACATTACCTTCCCTCACAGACAGTTACAACACTCAATTAACACGGAAAGCTCTCAGCATAGCAGGGGACCCCACCCACCCCTTGCAAGGCTTCTTCAGTCTTCTGCCATCGGGGAGGAGATTTCGCAGCCTCCAGGCCCGAACCACAAGACTGAAGAACAGCTTCAGCCACCATGCTGTCAGAAAACTGAACTCTCTCCCCTCTCTGCCCTCTGCCTTAAGAGGCACAGAACTATAACTGCACACACACACACACACACACACACGCACCCCAAATCACACAAATGCACAAATGCACAAGCCACTTTTACTAATGCTGCTCTCTCTGTTGCACTACAGTGTACTCAGGTCCACTTCCACAACTGCTGCTCTCTCTTGTTTTTGCACTAAATGTAAATATCTATACACTCACATGTGCCATGTATGTATATAGTGTATCGTATTTTATTTTATTTTATTTTATTTTATATTTTTATTGCATTTTATCTTACTTTTTCTTACTTTAAATACTTGTCTTATGTTGGTTTCTCACACCATGGGTCTGAGGGAAATGAAATTTCAATCCTCTGTGTGTCCTGTACATATAGCAGAATTGACAATAAAGTTGACTTTGACTTTGACTTTTGTGTCTTTGTCATCAAATGATGCTTTTTAACATGAATAATCATATTTCGTATCATTTTTTATCATAAACAACGTGAAAAGTACTTCACGCACGTTCATATTTGCATTTGTTAGAAAACCACTTTCCCAAGCTCGTAGTGCTTTGAAACTGTCTAAATAGCGTTTTCAGCGCCTACACATGTGACAGCAGGATGACTACTGTTAAGAAAACATTTTGTTGGTGCACAATTGCCTAAGCTCTTAGACGATTGTTGAGAAAACATTCTGTTAGTGCATATTTCACTAATAATGACTTTCTAAAAATTATTTTTGTTTTAGTGCACTTTATTATTATTAGTGCATATTTCATCAGTAATGATTTTCTTAATATTATTTTTATGTTAATGCACTTTATTATCTAATTGTGCATTTTAAAATAAATAATCATATTTCGTATCATTTTTCATCATAAAAATTTGAAAACGTCAATGAAAAGTACTTCATTCACATTCATATATACATTTGTTAGAAAAATTACTTTCCCTTTCTAGTAGCGCTTTGAAACATTCTAAAAGGCGTTTTCAGTATCTTTTTGTTAGCACTCCATCGATTCTTCAGAAAACATTGTTTTAGTGCAAATTTCATGAATAATTACTTTCTAAACATTAATTTATCAGTTTTTGCACTTTATCAAATTGTGCATTTTGATATAAACAATCATATTTTATCATAAACATGTGAAATTGTCAGTGAAAAGTACTTCATGCACATTAATGCAATCGTTTGTTAGAAAAAACACTTTCCTTTGCTAGTAGCGCATTGAACCTGTCTAAATAGCGGTTTTAGCTTTTGAATCGCCTTAGCCGATGATGATGATGGTTAAGAAATTATTCTGTTAGTGCATAATAATAATAATAATGACTTTCTAAACATAATTTTTCATGCTTTTCACTTTTAAGCACTTTATATCAACTGATGCATTTTAATTTTTACATGCATATTTAATGTCAATATTCGTATTAACCACGTGAAAAATGTCATTGAAAAGTACTCAGTACATGCTCATTCATGTATTTGTTTGTTAGAAAAACCACTGTACCAAGCTCCTAGTGCTTTGAAACTGTTTTCAAATACTTGTCTAAATAGGGCTTTCGGCGACTGAAGAGCACACTGGTGTTAGCACATAAAAGGTTGATAAGAAAACAGTGTGTTAATGCATGTTTGATGAATAATGACTTTTTAAACATTATTTTTCACGATTTTCATATTTTAGAGGTTTAGTAAAGAATTATGCATTTGAATGTTAACAGGTTTATTTCGTGTCATTTTTCAACATAAACATGTGAAAATTACTTCACGTCAGTGAATTTGGCAACCCATAAAATTAAATAATCACCAAAAGTATTCCATTTGTTTGTGCTACGTTTGTGTTTATTTGTGCTGCAAAAATGAACCTTTGCGCTAGTTTGGTGTTTGAGATATTAAGCTTTTTTTTTTGGCGGTGTGATTTCACTCTTCAATCCGTGTCGCTCAAATGGCGCCATATCGGCGCCGTTCCTTTGTGCTCGGTTTGTGCCGTTAAAACATTCACTGTAACTATTTCCCTTCCTTAGATCTAACAAGAATGTGTAGCGGTGAAGTCACTCTCCCCCCAGTGCCATCTAAATCTCTTCAAACCGGTGCCGATCGTTTTTGCTCGATTCGTGCTCTCTCTCTCTCTGTGCTCGCACGTGTATCATTTTTTTTTTTTGAAAACTCACATCGTGTGTATCACAGTGTTTGAAAGCTTTCTTAGCATGTCGGAACATGCTCTTTGTTTGCTTGTGTTTTTTTCGTCGCTGAAGCAACAAGTATTTAATCTCCTTTGTTATCATTATGCTTTTTTGGATTTTATTCAAGTAGTAGCTTGACTTTTTCCTCGGGGAACAGGTTAGGCATTATAATAAATATTTGCTCGAGTACTATTATGGAACATGATTAATGTGTGTTGCTTTATGTATATCGCAGATGATGAAATAATCGGAGCATAAACAATTCTGCAAGATTTGTTTAAAAAGTGTTAGAAAGTCAAAATCGTGTAAAAATATGCACTAATACACAGTTTTCATAACAAGACTGTATAACCTTTTAGAAGTGTATGCTTCGTCAGCTGAAAAAGCTATTTAGAGAATTTCAAGGCGCCAGGGGCTTGGGAGAGTGTTTTATCTAAAAAAAAAGCCTACATGCCCTTTCTAATGACTGAATGCATACACTTGAGTCAAATTCTTTTCAATGACATGATACAAAATATGACTGATTACATTAAGATGCATAATTAGCTAGTAAAGTGCTAAAAAGTCAAACTCTTTAGAAAGTAATCCTTCAGCAAATATGCACTAAAACTCAGTTTTCTTATCAAACCTCTATGTGCAAACATAACTGTCCACTTCGTGGGCTGAAAACACTATTTAGAGAGTTTCAAGGGCGACATTCAGCAAGAAACAGCAAGAAAGTCATGCTCCACGTGAGCTCTTCAAATTTTGCAGTTTTTTCACCTCTGGAGTGAACCAAACCTAACAAAACCTATATCAAATTGAAGATAAAAGCAAGAAGAATATTAAGATAACCGTGATAACTGTGAGCTGATTCATTTTCCTTTAATTTCTGCTGCATTCTTCAACAATACAACTAAGCAGCACTGACACAGAGCAGTTTGGAGGACAGACGGACAAATCAGAAGAATTACAGGATACACATCCAAATTACAGGCAAGACTGAGTTACCGTATATTAAACAACAAATGATTACAAAATTAGTGGAACAGAAATAAGGAAGGTTATTTGCTAGCTAAGTAACTTATAGTTAAACTAGCAGCAGTCTGGGAGTGACAGTTAAAAAGTGGCAGTTAGAAAAACAAATCAAAACAAAACAAAATAAACAATGAAAGCTACAGCAGGAAAGCCCCTCCCCCACTCAATCACATACCCACAAACTATTAAGATTACAAAGGACAAGAAAGCCTATAAATACAGCCTGCTGAAGACAAATCCAGAGACTTTAATGGCAGACTTTTCACAACAAGGGGACAGGTATATCACCACAAATCTGCTCCTCTACACAGAAGACTGTAATGCTTGGCACATGGCTATCTGTAAATATGGCTATCCTAAATATATATATATATATATATATATATATATATACACACACACACACACACACACACACACACAATGAGAAAATGAGAAGCTTTTGACTGAGCTCTGTTGGAGCCTTGTCAATGGTAGGGTGAGAGGAAGGTATAACTATAGTTCATTTCATGGTTGCTCAGAAGTTGATTACATGATCACAGACCTAGAACCATTCTTTTTCAAAGCATTCACAGTCAAACCACTAAGACCCCTATCAGATCACATCCAAATTACTGTGTATTTCAAAAGGGCACAAAATATTAACATGCATTCACAGCCCAGTAAGCTGTATAACATTAGAGAAAACTACAGATGGGTCCAAAACAGCACAGAAAAATATGGGACATCAATTGACCACCCAAAAGTATGTTCACTTGTAGCCAACTACCTATGTAGCTTTTATCCTCGTGAGAAGGATGGCGTAAATCTGGCTGTGGAGAACATAAATTACATATTCACTTATTTGGCAACATTGTCTAACCTCAAAACCTCTAAGAAAATTCATAAGGCCAAACAAGAGAATGAAAAATGGTTTGATCAATATTGTAAAACTATGAGGAAAAAATTAAGCCAATTATCAAATAAAAAACACAAGACAACCAAACAATGCAGATTTGCGCCATCAATATTGTGAAGAAATTAAAAAGTACAAAAATAGACTCAGACAAAAGAGAGACCAGCATATCCAAAATCAGCTAAAGCTATTGAAGAATCTGTAAATTCTAACAATTTCTGGTGCAACTGGTATTTTCTGAATAAAAAAAAACATGAACTGCCATACAAAATGGAGACACCTGGAAAAATCACTTTGAACAACTTTATAGCAAACTAAAAATTAACCCAGAACAAACCCAAATATATGAAAAAATGATCAATATGAAAAATACACTTGGTAAATACCAAAACCCGTTAGACTACCCCATTACAGTGAAAGAACTGATTGATAAAATATAGGCCCTGCATACCAAAAAAGCAAGTGGACCAGATGGCATCCTCAATAAAATGCTCAAAGAATACAGATCACAAATTAAGAATGGCCTTACTAAAACTGTTCATCTTCGTTCTGAGTGTTGGTTATTTCCCTAACACCTGGAATAATGGACTCATAATGCCCATATTAAAAAGTGGGACAAATTAGATCAACGCAAGTACAGAGGCATCTTTGTAAGTACTAATCTGGGGAAAGTTGTTTTGCAGCATAATCAACACAAGATTCATACACTTCCTTACCGAGCACTATGTCTTAAGCAAAAGTCAGATTGGATTCTTACAAAATTACAGAACATCAGAACATAATTTTACACTGCATACCCTGACTGACAAATATATAAAAACCAAAATATTTGCTTGCTTTGTAGATTTACAGAAGGCATTTGATTCAATTTGGCACCAGTGTCTACTGTCTCAACTTATAGAAATTAGAATAGGGGGCAAAACATACAACAAAAGCAATGTACTCAAACAATAAACGTGCAATCAAAATTGGAAATAAACAAACTGAATTCTTCACTCGAGGGCGGGTGTAAGGCAGGGCTGCCCACTATCACCAACTCTCTTCCATATATACATTAATGAATTGGCATATCTACTAGAACAATCAGCAGCACCTAGCCTCACACAATATGAGTCCACGACAAAGTTCCTCCTCTATGCCGATGATCTGGTCCTGCTGTCTACAACAGAAGACGGTCTACAGCATGACCTAGACATCCTGCACACGTTCTGTCAGACCTGGGCCCTGACTATAAACCCAACTAAAACAAAAGCTCTAATATTTCAGAAAAGACCTAGATGTCAGGGAAAGAGATATAATTTCACCCTTGGCATGACCAAAATTGATCATGCCACAAACTCATCATACCTTAGGCTGAAAGTCAGTGCAAATGGAAACCTTAACTTGGCTGTGAATGAACCGAAAGAGAAAGCAAGAAGGGCTTTCAATGCCATTAAAAATCTATTCAATTTCAAATGCCAATTAGATTCGGGCTGAAAATATTCGAGGCAGTTATAGAACCAATTGCAGTATATGGCAGTGAAGTATGGCATCATCTCCTAAATCATAACTTCGAAAATCATAACTTCATCCACACTGAGAAAAGAGCCATCAAATTTTGGAAAATATCTAAAACTGAGAGACCCCAACACATCATTTTAAAGCCCTGAAAAACCATGAAATGAGCAGTGAAAGAAGCCCCCTCGCTGTTTTCTTAACATGTGCATGTGCTTTTAGAATTGTGCGAGTTAAAAAGCTGTTTAGAGAGTTTAAAGGCGCCAGGGGATGGGGAAAGTGTTTTTTTTTTTCTAACAAACCTATATATGCACGGGAATGAAGTACTTTTCAATGAAATTTTTCACATGTTTATGAAGAATCATAATAATAAAATTAATGTTTTTACTAAAATGCATTAACTGACATTAAACATGAAAGTTTTTAATAAAATGCATTAATTAATAGGAAAGCATTGTAAAGCTAAAATCGTGATAAAGTTTAGAATGTCATAGTTCACAAAATTTGCACTTTCCTTAACAAATCTGTACTACCGTTAGGTGTGTTCGTTTCATGGTCCAAAAACGCTATTCAGAGAGTTTCAGAGGCTCCAGGTGCTTGAGAAAGTGGTTTTTCTAACAAACGCCTATATGCAGTTTAGTGAAGTACTTTGCAATGACGTTTTTATGATTCTTCATAAACATGTGAAAAACTTCATTGCAAAGTACTTCACTAAAAATTGATGTTTTTATTAAAATGCATTCTTTTATATATGTGTTATGAAGCCAAAATCGTGAAAAATAAAGTTTTAAAAGTCATAGTTCACCAATTTTGCTTTAGCAGTTTGTTTCCTTAATAAATCTATGTGTATATTAAGTAGTGTGTGTGTCGGAGTCTGAAAATGATATTCAGAGAGTTTCAAGGCGCCCGAGACTTGGGAAAGTGGTTTTTCTAACAAACGCATGTATGCACCTGAGTAAGTTACTTTGCAATGACATCTTTCACATATTTGTGAAGAATAATGATCTTAAGTAAGAATTGTTTTAATAAAATGCTATAATTTATTTTAGAAACGAATGTTTTAATAAAAGGTATTAATTGATATAAAAAAGTTATAGAGTCAAAAATCATGGAAAATAAAGTTTAGAAAGTCATTATTCACCTAATTTGCACTAATTCACTGTATTCTTAACCAATCTGTATGTGATTTTAGAAGTGTGCTCTTCGTGGGCTGAAAACGCTATTCCGAGAGTTTCAAGGCGCCAGAGGCTTGGGAAAGTGGTTTTTCTAACAAACGCATGTATGCACCTGAGTAAATTACTTTGCAATGACATTTTTCACGCTTGTGAAGAATAATGATTGTAAGTAAGAATTGTTTTAATAAAATACTATAATTGATATTAAAAACGAATGTTTTAATAAAATGTATTAGTTCAAATAAAAAAGTTATAGAGTCAAAATCATGGAAAATAAACTTTAGGAAGTCATTTTTCACCTAATTGCACTAATGCTCTGCTCTTAACCAATCTGTACGTGCTTTTAGAAGTGTGCTCTTCATGGGCTGAAAACGCTATTCCAAGAGTTTCAAGGCGCCAGAGGCTTGGGAAAGTGGTATTTCTAACAAACGCATGTATGCACCTGAGTAAATTACTTTGCAATGACATTTTTCACTTGTTTATGAAGAATACTAATTGTAAGTATGAATAGATTTAATAAAATGCTATAACTGATATTAATTAAAAGGTTTTTGATAAAATGCATTAGGTGATATAAAACTCATATAAAAGTGTTATAGCGTCAAATTCATGAAAAATAAAGTTTAGAAAGTCATTATTAACCTAATTTGCACTAATGCACTGTATTCTTAACCAATCTGAAGGTTAAGAATTCGTGGGCTGAAAACGCTATTCCGAGAGTTTCAAGGCGCCAGAGGCTTGGGAAAGTGGTTTTTCTAACAAACGCGTGTATGTACCTGAGTAAATTACTTTGCAATGACATCTTTCACATGTTTAAGAAGAATAATGATTGTAAGTATGAATAGAATTAAAATTTTTAGGCTTCTTTGTCAGCACTCCAAAACGCTGATTGACATATGTTTTCAAGTCTGGCTAAGGAGTGAAGGTCTTAACCAGTGAGCCAAGCAAAGCCAAAGAGAAATCACAAACTGCCTCTTTGGGCACAAACTGCTCGTTGCCATTCAGTAAGCCACTTTGCAGTAGAATTGATGGTGTGGTTCTCTGATAGCATTTGCACTACTTGAACATGATCTCCCTGTGACCGCAAAACACCTTTGTTACAATCATGTAATTTCTTCACTGGAAAACTAGGAGATGCTAGGCAAAATTTTATGGAATGACAGATTCAGTCACCATTCACTTACACTGCATCTTTTTCAAATCAGTTCACGTAACGGGTGGCTGAAAAAAATATATATATAAATATCAAGTGGTGGTCTATACAACTTAAACTATAGTCCGTCTTCTGAAGGTCAATTAGTTTTAAGTCATGAACTGACTGAAATTTGTCATTCACAGAAAATCTTGTCATCTCTCCTATATTTGCCATGTTCAGTTATTGCTACTTTTCTTATGAATAGTGAATGTGCTGTTCTTTCGAGCTGGATCTTTTTAATGAATTGGTTGATTCAGTTCACAAAATGATTCTTGATTTTTAATTCATTAATGAATCTGACTGACCTATTTTTTTTCTCAACTCACTGACTTGGTGATACAGATTATTGGAAGCAGAAATTAATAGAAAATAATGTAAATATTTTTTAAAAAAATAATTTTTAAATGAAAATTTAGTTTGTTCCTCAAAGCTATTATATTACTTCAGAAAACTAAATGGAACCCATTTATGATTCTTTTATATTGCTTTTTGTCATTTTGTGGTGTTCCTCTGCATAACATCCTGTTTTTATTGCCATGAAATGTACACTGCTGTGCAGATCATAACTTAATGCGTTTTGTGGCATAGAATAAAGCTCAGATGTTCATGTGAGCTTTTCTTGATTGCCCAATATTAATAAAAATTTTCGCCTCTTTGACATGTGTCTATCAATTTCTTGTATTGTTTTTAAGTATCCTGTAAATTGTCCTGACCAGCATAAATGATTTTTAGCACTTTTTAAGAATTTTATCTCAGAGCATGTACGTTGACGCCACATGAATGAATTGAGTCGCATTAAAAAAAATTGTTTTTGTACAGCCAAACATGATTTGATAATGTGCAACTGATATAAAAGTCTACACATCACTCTTAAAATGGAAGGTTTTTGTGATGTAGAAAAAAGGAAACCAAGATAAATCATGTCAGGACCTTTTCCACCCTCAATGTGAAATTACAACGTATAAAAAATAAGTGAAAACAATCAGAAACATTTTAGGGAAAAAATAGGGGAAATAAAAATGTTACAATTACCTGGTTGCATAAACGTGCACACCCATTTATAATTGGGGATGTGACTGTGTTCAGAATAAACCAATCACAATCACTCTCATGTTCAAAAGTAATTATCATACAGCTGTCATCAATGAAATTATTCTTCCTGGTTTCATCAAAAAGAAGAAGGGTATAAAAGAATTTCCAAAACATTAGATGTACCATGGAACACCCTAAAGGCCATAAAAGTCAACAAATGGGGAAAATAGAGCACCACAATGACATCACCAAGAACAGGATGTCCCTCCATATTTATAAAAGGACAAGTCAGAAACTTACCAGGGAGGCTGCCAAGAGACTTATGGCAACATTAAAGGAGCTGCAGGAATATTTGACAAGTACTGATTGCATGTGACAACAGTTTTTCATATTCTTCATATGTCTGGGCTATGGGGTAGAGTGGTTCTGATGGAAGCCCTTCTTGACAAAAAAAATTCAAGCTCAACTAAATCAACAAGATCATCAAGAACACCATAAAAGTGCAGCTTGATGTTGGCAGCATCATGCTTTAGGGCTGCTTTTCTTCTGCCAGAACTAGGGCTTTTACCAAGGTGCAGGGAATCGTGAATAGCTACAAATACCATTCAATTTTAGTGCAAAACCTTCATGTGTTTACTAGTAAACTGAAGATAAAAAGTAATTTCACCTTTCAGCATAACAATGACCCAAAGCATACATCCAAATCAACAAAGGAATGGCTTAACCAAAAGAAGATCAACCCCTAACAAAAAAATCTGTGGGGTGACAGGCTGTTCACAGGAGATGCCCTTACAATTTGATGGATCTAGAATGTTTTTTCAAGATAGAGTGGGAAAATATTGCCAAGTCAAGATGCGCCACGCTGATAGACTCTTACCTACTTCAAAAACTATGAGTTTAGCGGTGTGCACACTTATGCAACTAGGTTGTGCACACTTATGCAACAAGTTTTTTTTCCCTAAAAAAAAAGATTCTGTTTGTTTATCACTTCATTTTTAGACTCTCTACTTTCACACTGAGGGAAGAAAAAGTTTTAATGCTTTATCTTGGTTTCATTTATCTTTACCTGATTAAAACCTGCTGTTTTAACAGGGGGGTGTAGACTTTCTAAATCCATTGTATTTTTAAAACCCTGGAATAAAAGCAAACGCTACCCACTCCCCTGAGCTCAGGAGCAAAACAAGATCCCTGCTGCTGTGAGGTGTGAGTGTACCCAGTACACTACCATGTCTCTTAAAAACTAATCAAGTTAACTTAATACAAATTTAATGCTTGTGAGATCTTATGATTGGATCGTGTTAATACTATGTGAATTGATCACTACATAATTCAAACTAGTAGATTAGATATGCGATTTAATAACTTTAGTATGAGCAATGAAATCACATTTTGATGAGAAATGAGTCAAGCTACATATATTACGTCAGAGATAGCAGTGAACCTGACTCCTTCTGCCCTCCACATGGACAGCCTAAAGATCACCATGAGATTACTGTGGATGGTACCACACAGACATCCTAAAGATGGTTGTGGATTCACAAACCACATCCTCTTCTGGGTGACCCCAGATAGCGTGATTATAAATAATTTTTCTTCCAAAACTCTATTGCTTGGAAAGCCTGCAATAGCGTTGTAGGCTAAGTTCACTACCCTGTTACTTGCAACGCTGTTACCCATTGTAGGGTAATAAGGATGTGATGTAGTAAGAAGAAAGTTAGTTAGATTTTTTTTTCTGAATGAGATATCTCAAATTAATAAATGCCTACAGCCTGGTAGGTTACAATTGAGCGCTGCTGAAAAGCAATCTCTTTAGTGCCCGGCATGATCTTGAGAGGAGAGCACAGTATCTTCAAAAAGAAAGAGAAAAGCGAAGGAGAGACTAAGAGGCAGGCAGGAAGATCATTGATAAAGCACTCGAGTGAAAGAGGACAGTGGATCCAGTACACAAAGTGGAGAGAAGCACATGAAAGGAGTAAAGCAAGAAAGCCTACTTTGAAAAAAGTTGACCACTCCACCAGAAAGTCCTTAATGCCAGCAAGATCAGCAGTCACCTTCAAATTCATGGTGTCATTTGTCAAGGTCAGTTAGTAACATGAATTATAAATGAATTACAACATAATCATAATGCAATAAGGGGAAAAAAAAATTAGGTGATGTTATGGGTTTATTGGCATACTGACCATTTTAAGGATTGTTGAATTGAATGTTTTTTGTTTTAGGCAACTTGTACAGGGGAAGAAAATATGATGAAGAAACTTCAAAAGGAGATCTCTGAATTAAAGAAAAAGTTTAAAACAACAAAAGCAGTGCACAGCAAAACACAGGAAAAGGCTCCAGCACATGCAAACCGGGCATGCCTCACCTCAAACTAAGGTGAAGAAGCTTCTCAGACAAACCTCAAGCACAAATATAAGAAAACCTTTGTTTCACACTGCAGAAATTGAGAATATTAAAAGCAAATACATAAAAGGAGAGAGAGAAAAGCAAAATAGAAAGGCAAAATAATTCAAAAATAATAAAAAAAAAAATCATACAAAAGTACGCGTTGCAACAATCTGCACAAGAATGCCTGAGCTTCTCAAAATGGAGGTGGTGTCACCGGTCTGATGAAAATATTTGCACATATCAAAGGAAGAGACCAAACAGAATTGCTAGTGCCCTCGAAAGCAGGAGTGAATGTGTCTACCTCAATGATGACATAAGTAGATCAGTTACATATCAACAAGTTAGTATTGAGCCACAGGAACAATATCTCACAGGATGTCTGTGCAGATATAAGAGGTCAAAATAAAATTTAAACATAACATATGGCAGGAAACAAACAGTTCTCCATTAATACAAATATTATATTTTATTGGCAAAATATCTTTAGCCTACACAAGCTTCCCTTTTGTGAAAGATGATGATTATGGGCTTAATAGTATTATAATATTATATTATATGCAGTTACAGGAGACATCCCCTGATTTTTGCAAGAAGTGGGGCCCTATAAACTATTAAAAGTCATAATATCATGTTTTATTTTTATGTAAAGAATTTTATTTGCTCCTGTTTAGGCCCATCACTACATATTTAAAGGAGCCAAGCAACACACCACAAGAGCACAATGTAGGTATCTGATATGCATAATATTTCACAGTACAAAATGCTTCATCAGTCAGCACTCTCAGCATGTCTAATGGACCACACTGCCTTGCAAAAATCAACTCTGTGGTCAAGTGACAACACTGTCATATCCTGGTCTGGGGGACCATGCTGTTATGTGAGTTAGAAGGCCCTATTCAGACTGATTGAGGTGGAAAAACTTGCAGATTCCTCCTAAACCACTCATTTAGGTAACTTTCACATTTATTTATTGTTTTGGAAGGGAGTCCTTGTGTATTTATCTCTGGGCACCTAATGCACAGAGTTGTGTGAGCACATAGGTATTTACTGATAAATCATATTTGATGAATATTAGCTTTCGAAACATTAATTTTCATGCTTTTGAAGATTTTATTAGCTGAGTACCCCTCTCAGACAGTTGGGACTGTCATTCCTGGGCCTGATGCAAATTCTCCTGTGTTAGGTGACTTAACATGTGGAGTTTTGCTGTCAGGTCCAGAACGTATTGAATTTTGTTTTTTAGAACGTCCATCCTAACAATTTTCCCTAATGATGTCTAAAGTGCCACAAGACATGCGCCCACACAATAATTTGCATGGAAAAAACTCAGGGAGACTTGTGAGATCTCTTGTACTACAAACAACAGAGGTTCGAGCCACATATCTCAATTAAGAGCATCATTGTGAAAGAACTTACAAATCATATATTATTTTAAACATTTGATTAACCCGTTGAACCAGCCCATTCCTCAGTGGATGGTTAAAAACTGGTGCGATCGATTTAATCCCTAGTAATTCATAAACTTTGCAAAGAGTGAGTGACATAAAGGATGTGCCCTGGTCACTCAGGATCTCTGCACCACCTGCAAACGTTGCTGTGAATGCCTGGCCAATAGAAATGGGCCATGAGACAGTTTTATCCTGCCCCAAATGCCCAGCCATGGAATTATGATGGGCTGCATGTTACAGGAGTTCCCTATGGCTCTTTGATACCAACAATTGTGTTGCCTCTTCCTTGATTTGCTTCCTGTGTCACTCAATATAACCTATCCTTAATAACTGAAAAGTATGAGTGGGATCGCATAGTTGACCATAAGCTACTCTCACTTGGACAAAGGCATGCCTCAGTGTCTTGTTGTGTGACTGCTCAAAAGGGAAATCCCCGACAGGAATCCCCACCAAGAGTAGAGGGGCAGAACCCTCCTTGTCCCCCCTGATGCAGAGCTGACGTTGACAAGCTGACATTGATGGCCCCGGTTACTGCTTCCTCAGGCAAGGCTACGCCAGGGTTTCAGGCATTAGAAAGAGAGCTATTTGTAGCTGGGCCCTACAGTAGTGAGACATTTACATTTACATTTACGGCATTATTCAGAGTGATTTACAAAAGTGATTTTAAGTCTATCAAAAATATATTCTGATACTGCTTCACTAGGACACAAACTAGGAATATCATCAGTCCAAAACGCTGTTGGGGAGGCAATAGACACTCAGACAATAATTCTTTTTATTTTTTTTGGTTTTGTAAGTGCTAAGTTAAATACTTTAAGAAGAGGTAAGTCTTTAGATGTCGTTTGAAGACTGCCAGTGAGACAGCTGTTTGGACATCTAGGGGAAGTTCATTCCACCACCTAGGTGCCAGAACAGAGAAGAGTCTCAATGCATGCCTTCCTTGTAACCTGACAGTTGGAGGGACCAGTCGAGCAGTGCTAGAGGATCGGAGGGAGCATGGTGCCGGGCAGGTGTGATAAGAGCTTTGAGATAAATGGGTGCTGGTTCGTTTTTGGCTTTGTAGGCAAGCATTAGCATTTTAAAACTGATGCAAGCACCTACAGGAAGCCAGTGGACAGAGCGTAACAATGGGGTGGTGCGGGAAAATTTAGGAAGGTTTAAAACCAATCATGCAGCTGCATTTTGAGACATGGTATGGAATGTTCCACAATGTGCCTCGCTATTGCTTAACCCACTGACAAAAATTTCCCTTACTAATGCCTAAAATCCTGACCAATAAGTCCCAAGAATTAGTGGATGGGTGAGGCCAGGTCTAATCACCGCCTCCACTTTATGCTTTCATCCCTGGAACCCCCGGCACCAACGGATACTCATACTGGCTGGGAATCGAGTCCGGGCCGCAGTAGTGAGAGCACTGAGGTCTGACCACTAGTCCTACAGAGACCCCATGTGAAAAAGATACGAAAAATAATTGATTACATTAAAATGTATAATATGATAATAAAGTGCTAAAAGGGAAAATCGTGCAAAATAATGTTTAGAAAGTCCATTGCTCATGAAAGTGTGCGCTTCAGGCGCTGAAAACGCTATTTAGACAGTTCCAATGCGCTTACAAGAATGTTTTCTTAACAATCGTCTAAGTGCTAACTTCAAGCGCAGAAAATGCTATTTACATAGTTTCAAGGCGCTACGAGCCTGGAATATTCGTTTCTTAGCAAAACCACTTTCCCAAGCATGAAGCACTTTTCACTGACATGAATGTTTTTAATAAAATGCATTAATTGATAAAAATGTTATAAAGCCAAAATCGGGAAAAATAAAGTTTTGAAAGTCATAGTTCAAAAAATTGGCACTAGCACTTTGTTTCCTGAAAAAATCTGCATGTGATATTAGTAGTGTACTTGCGTGAAGCATTTATCAATAACATTTATCACTTGTTTATGAATAAAAATATTATAAATTATACATACATATATATATATATATATATATATATATATATATATATATATATATATATATATATATATATATATATATATATATATATATATATATATATATATATATATATATAA
>CM040983.1:26021528-26032303 GCA_022985145.1 Pangasius djambal | reverse complement strand
CCCCAACCCCAACCCTAACCCTAACCCCTAAGCCTAACCCAACCCCAACCCCATCCCTAACCCTAACCCCTAATCCCTAACCATAACCCTAACCCTAACTCCAACACCAACCCCCAACCCTAACCCTAACCCCTAACCCTAACCTAATCCTAACCCTAACCCTAACCCTAACCCTAACCACCTAACAACCTAACCCTAACCCTAACCCCTAACCACAACCCCGACCACCGACCCCGACCCCGACTTCTCAAAGCACGTTCAGATTTGTTAAGAATACACTGCATTAGTGCAAATTAGGTGAATAATGACTTTCTACAGTTTATTTTCCATGATTTTCACTCCATGATTTTCACTCATTTTTATAACAACTAATACCTTTTATTAAAATCATTCGTTTTTGATATCAATTATAGCAGTTTATTTAAAAAAATTCTTACTTAAAATCATTATTCTTCATAAACATTTGAAAAATGTCATTGCAAAGTAATTTAATCAGGTGCATACATGCGTTTGTTAGAAAAACCACTTTCCCAAGCCCCTGGCGCCTTGAAACTCTCGGAATAGCGTTTTCAGCCCACGAAGAGCACACTTCTAAAAGCATGTACAGATTGATTAAGAATGCAGTGCATTAGAGCAAATTAGGTGAATAATGACTTTCTAAACTTTATTTTCCATGATTTTGACTCTATAACATTTTTAAATCGACTAATATCTTTTATTAAAAACATTCGTTTGTAATATCAATTATAGCATTTTATAAAAACTATTCTTACTTAAAATCATTATTCTTCATAAACATGTGAAAAATGTCAATGCAAAGTAATGTACTCAGGTGCATACATGCGTTTGTTAGAAAAACCACTTTCCCAAGCCCCTGGCGCCTTGAAACTCTCGGAATAGCGTTTTCAGCCCACGAAGGGCACACTTCTGAAAGCACGTTACAGATTGGTTAAGTACATTAGCGCAAATTAGGTGAATAATGACTTTTTAACTTTTTTTTCCATGAATTTGACACTATAATACTTTTATATCTGTTTTTTTTCAATTAATACCTTTTATTAAAAAACTTTTTTTTAACATCAATTATAGTGTTTTATTAAATCTATTCACACTTTAAATCATTATTCTTCATAAACATGTGAAAAATGTCATTGCAAAGTAATTTAATCAGGTGCATACATGCCTTTGTTAGAAAAACCACTTTCCCAAGCCCCGGGCGCCTTGAAACTCTCGGAATAGGATTTTCAGACCCCGACACGTACACTACTTAATATACACACAGATTTGTTAAGGAAACAAAGTACTAGTGCAGAATTGGTGAACTATGACTTTTAAAACTTTATTTTTCACGATTCTGGCTTTATAACACATATAAAATAATGCGTTTTTATAACAACATCAATTATTAATACTATGATTTTTCATAAACATGTGAAAAACGTCATTGCAAAGTACCGGTTTTTGGACCATGAAATGAACACTTCTAAAGGTAGTACAGATTTGTTAAGGAAACAAATTGCTAGTTCAAATTTTGTGAACTATGACATTCTGAACTTTATTTATCATGATTTTGGCTTTATAACGCTTTCATATTAATTAATGCATTTTATTAAAAACATTCATGTTTAATGCCAGTTAATTCATTTTACCAAAAACGTTCATTTTTATTATTATGATTCTTCATAAATGTGAAAAATGTAATTGCAAAGTAATTTTCTCAGGTGCATACATGCGTTTGTTAGAAAAAACACTTTCCCCAGCCCCTGGCGCCTTTAAACTTTCTAAATAGCTTTTTAACTTGCACAATTCTAAAAGCACATGCACATGTTAAGAAAACAGTGTGTTAGAGCATATTTGGCAAATAATGACTTTTTAATCTTTATTTTTCACAATTTTATCTTAACACTTTTTTATATCAAATTATTCATACTTATCATTTTTTTCAATAAACGTAAAATGTGAAAAATGTGATTGAAAAGAATTTCACTTAAGTGCCTATATGTAATTATTTGGAAAACCATTTTCCTAACCTTCTAGTGCCTTGACATTCAAATTAAAATTTATTTCAAATTCAATTGAACTTTATTGGCATGACAATGTTTTGCCAAAGCATTTATCCAGGTAAAGAATAAAACCTGAACAGAGAACAAATGGACCATAAAGAGAAGAATTAACAGATAAATAAAGAAAGAAAGAAAGAAAGGAACAAAAAAGTACATTATATGGCCTACAAGTGGTGTGCCTGTGTTTGTGTGAGCTCATGTCCTCTTTTTGTGGCAGTCATCGATGTACCATGCTGATGTACAATGCCATCTTGTTGTCTCTGAATATGCTGAGGTATTCTGCTGTATTCTGCAGGTTTTACACCCACATAACATAGTAGTTTACTTTGCTTTTGTGCTGTTCCAGTCCAATAAGATAGTTTTCTTTTTGTTCATTAATCATTGGGTTGGGCTGATTATTGTTAGTTGTGTTAGTCGGATTAGATTAGTTTGCTTGTGGAGCCTCAATACCAGCTGAGCAAGGGGGCTTCTTTCAGTGCTCATTTCATGGTTTTTCAGGGCTTTAAAATGATGAGTTGGGGTCTCTCAATTTTAGATATTTTCCAAAATTTGATGGCTCTTTTCTCAATGTGGATTAATAGAGGGTATTAGCCTAACTCTGCCCTGCATGCATTGTCAGGTTTGTTCCGCTGTACCTTGAAGATGCTTTTACAGAACTCTGCATGCAGGACTTCAACTGTTTTTTTCCCCCCATTTTTTGAAGTTATGATTTAGGAGATGACGCCATACTTCACTGCCATATACTGCAATTGGTTCTATAACTGCCTGGAATATTTTCAGCCTGAATCTAATTGGCATTTAAAATTGAATAGATTTTTAATGGCATAGAAAGCCCTTCTTGCTTTCTCTTTCAGTTCATTCACAGCCAAGTTAAGGTTTCCATTTGCACTGATTTTCAGCCCAAGGTATGATGAGTTTGTGGCATGATCAATTTTGGTCATGCCAAGGGTGTATCTCTTTCCCTGATATCTATCTTTTCTGAATATTAGAGCTTTTGTTTTAGTTGGGTTTATAGTCAGGGTCCAGGTCTGACAGAACGTGTGCAGGATGTCTAGGTCCTGCTGTAGACCGTCTTCTGTTGGAGACAGCAGGACCAGATCATCGGCATAGAGGAGGAACTTTGTCGTGGACTCATATTGTGTGAGGCTAGGTTCTGCTGATTGTTCTAGTAGATATGCCAATTCATTAATGTATATATCGAAGAGAGTTGGTGATAGTGGGCAGTCCTGCCTTACACCCACACTCGAGTGAAGAATTCAGTTTGTTTATTTCCAATTTTGATTGCACGTTTATTGTTTGAGTACATTGCTTTTATGATGTTGTATGTTTTGCCCCCTATTCTAATTTCTATAAGTTGAGACAGTAGACACTGGTGCCAAATTGAATCAAATGCCTTCTGTGAATCTACAAAGCAAGCAAATATTTTGGTTTTGATATATTTGTCAGTCAGGGTATGCAGTGTAAAATTATGTTCTGATGTTCTGTAATTTTGTAAGAATCCAATCTGACTTTTGCTTAAGACATAGTGCTCGGTAAGGAAGTGTACGAGTCTTGTGTTGATTATGCTGCAAAACAACTTTCCTCAGATTAGTACTTGCAAAGAAGCCTCTGTACTTGCTTTGACCTAATTTGTCTCCACTTTTTAATATGCGCATTATGAGTCCTTTATTCCAGGTGTCAGGGAAATAAGCAACACTCAGAACAAAGATGAGCAGTTTTAGTAAGGCCATTCTTAATTTGTGATCTGTATTCTTGAGCATTTCACTGAGGATGCCATCTGGTCCACTTGCTTTTTTAGTATGCAGGGCCTATATTTTATCAATCAGTTCTTTCCCTGTAATGGGGTAGTCTAATGGGTTTTGGTATTTACCAAGTGTATTTTTCATATTGATCATTTTTTCATATATTTGGGTTTGTTCTGGGTTAATTTTTAGTTTGCTATAAAGTTTTTCAAAGTGATTTTTCCAGGTGTCTCCATTTTGTATGTCAGTTTGTTCATGTTTTTTTTTTATTCAGAAAATACCAGTTGCACCAGAAATTGTTAGAATTTACAGATTCTTCAATAGTTTTAGTTGATTTTGGATGCACTGTTCTCTCTTTTGTCTGAGTCTATTTTTGTACTTTTTAATTTCTTCACAATATTGATGGCGCAAATCTGCATTGTTTGGTTGTCTGTGTTTTTTATTTGATAATTGGCTTACTTTTTTCCTTATAGTTTTACAATATAAATCAAACCATTTTTCATTCTCTTGTTTGGCTTTATGAATTTTCTTAGAGGTTTTGAGGTTAGACAATATTGCCAAATAAGTGAATGTGTCATTTATGTTCTCCACAGCCAGATTTACGCCATCCTTCTCACGAGGATAAAAGCTACATAGGTAGTTGGCTACAAGTGAACATACTTTTGGGTGGTCAATTGCTGTCCCATATTTTTCTGTGCTGTTTTGGGCCCATCTGTAGTTTTCTCTAATGTTATAAAGCTTACTAGGCTGTGAATGCATGTTAATATTTTGTGCCCTTTCGAAATACACAGTAATTTGGATGTGATCTGATAGGGGTCTTAGTGGTTTGACTGTGAATGCTTTGAAAGAGAATGGTTCTAGGTCTGTGATCATGTAATCAACTTCTGAGCAACCATGAAATGAACTATAGTTATACCTTCCTCTCACCCTACCATTGACAAGGCTCCGACAGAGCTCAGTCAAAAGCTTCTCATTTTCATTCACATGGTCATCAGAGTTATTCCTTGGGAAGTTTGCTATATTTTGTGGGAAGCTCTATACAAGGATGACCATTATCTATGGTGTAGTCAGGTAGGGGTCCTGTGCTAGCATTTAGATCTCCACAAATTTATATCCAAAAGTGGATAAATTGATACCTTGTATGTTCCACATTGTGAGAGTTAATGATTGTATTTGGTCAAGACGTTTAACAAATTTAACAATCTTAACACTCCTCTAGAGTGATACAAACCCATATATATATATATATATATACTTTTGTCATATTTACAGATAGCCATTACAGTCTTCTGTGTAGGGGAGCAGATTTGTGGTGATATACCTGTCCCCTTGTTATGAAGAGTCTGCCATTAAAGTCTCTGGATTTGTCTTCAGCAGGCTGTATTTATAGGCTTTCTTGTCCTTTGCAATCATAAAATGTTTGTGGATATGTGATTGAGTGGGGGAGGGGCTTTCCTGCTGTAGCTTTCATTGTTTTCTTTGTTTTGTTTTGATTTGTTTTTCTAACTGTCACTTTTTAACTGTCACTCCCAGACTGCTGCTAGTTTAACTATAAGTTACTTAGCCAGCAAATAACCACCCTTATTTCTGTTCCACTAATTTTGTAATCATTTTTTGTTTAATAGTCAGTGTATATGGTAACTCAGTCTTGCCTGTAATTTGGAGGTGAATTAATTCCAGTAACTTCTGATTTGTCCGTCTGTCCTCCAAACTGCTCTGTGTCAGTGCTGCTTAGTTGCTCCCAAACAAAGAGTACACAGCTGCTAAAACCATCCAAGGTCATTTTGAAAAAAAAAAAAAAAAGATAAATATTTAGCATATTTACAATAAGACATTAAGAATGTCAATATATTTACGTAAAGTTTTTCTGTCTTGCTTTATCTCTATCCATAAGCCCCTTCTTGATTCCAGGATAACTCTAAAATCTAATGAATTTGATGAAACTAAAGACAGTGGAATGCTGAACAAAGCCATAAAATGGATGAAAGATGATAATCACTAAATTAGTAAATAAAATCAGATTGTAAGTTTAAATGCACTGCTTTTGAAATGATTTCATAATGACATTTATATTAAAATTCAAAATCTATCAAACATCACTGTTTTCCTCGATTCCCAGCCAGGGAGCCTCATGCAACAGTGCACTCTCAGTGCCGGTCCCAAGCCCGGATAAAACTGGGGATGGTTGCGTCAGGAAAGGCATCCGGCATTAAATTAGTGCCAAATGAAATATGCGGACCTATGATCCGCTGTGGCGACCCCTAAAGGGAGCAGCCGAAAGAGGAACAGAATCAGAGTAAACAAGCATATTTCGTATATTTTTTCTTCATAAACATGTGAAAAAATGTCAGTAAAAAGTGCTTCATGCACATGCATATGTAAGTTTGTTAGAAAAAAACACTTTCCCAAGCTCGTAGCTCCTTGAAACTGTTTAAATAGCGCCTTCAGCGCCTGATGTGCACACATTTAACTAACTTAAACGTTAGTTAAGAAAAGTGTATATTTGATAAATAATGATGATTTTTACTTTTCAGCTATTTATCAAATTATGCATTTTAATGTTAACAATCATATTCCGTATCATTTTTCATCATAAGCATGTTAAAAATGCCAGTGAAAAGTACTTCATTCACATGCATATATGCATCTTCGTGAAGTTGGCACCCAAAAAATTAATTTATAATTAATAACCAAAGTATGAAATTCGTTTGTGCTGATATCTGCTGCAAAAACGAACCTTTGTGCTAGTATGGTGTTTGAAATATTAAACATTATTTTTTTGGCTGGGGGAGGTCACTCTCCACTTCGTGTTGGTCAAACCGAGGCGGTCTGTGCCATTAAACCAAACACTGAATCTATTTCCCTTTCTTAGAGGGATTTTCGAGAGCATCCTAAGCAGCTGCATCACTGCCTGGTTTGGGAATTGCACCGTCTCGGATCGCAAGACACTGCAGCGGATAGTGAGGACAGCTGAGAAGAACATCGGGATCTCTCTTCCCTCCATCACAGACACCTACACCACAAGCTGCATCTGCAAAGCCACCAGCTTTTCACATTTGTGTGGGTACGCACCCCTCACACAAACTCTTCACCCTCCAGCCGTCTGGCAAACGGTACCGAAGCATTCGGGCCCCAGACTGCAACAGTTTCTTCCCCCAAGTCATCAGCCTCCTCAACACTCAGAAACTGGACTGAAACACACACACACACACACACAACTGAACATCACCCCATCCTCCTTGCAATTTTTGCACATCTCCGTATTCAATTTCTGCTGCTACAAATATTTATTATATACTGTATATAATCTTTATACTCTCTACCCGGCTGCTATTCATTATGTTTACATGTACAGCAACTTATCATAGGTCCACATATTTGCTCTTTTGCACTAGTGTCATCTGATTCACTTTATACTAGAACCGTGTACTAGTCGGCACTGCACTGTAAGTTACTGTGCCCATTCGTCTTGTTTTGCTAGTTTTGTACTGTGTCTGCACATTTGCACTGTGCACTTCATGTAAATATATTTAGTCTTCTGTAGCTCTGTGCTTGTTTTATGTAGCACCTTGGTCCTGGAGGAACGTTGTTTCGTTTCACTGGGTACTAACTAGCTGTATATGGCTGAAATGACAATAAAAGCCACTTGACCTGACTTGACTTGAAAGATATAATAAGAATGTTTTCGGGAGCAGTGACGTCACTCTCCACCTCATTTCGTTTAAATCTCACAAAGCCATTCGTTTGTGCTCGATTTGTGCCGGTTTGTGCCGTTGCAATGAACATTGTATCTATTTCCCTTCCTTAGAACTAACACATGGGATTGGGGTAGTGACCTCAATTTCCACCCCATGCCGTCCAAATAGCTTCAAACCGGTGCCGTTCGTTTTTGCTCGATTTGTGCTGTTTTGTGCCGTAGAAAGAAACAACATAACTTATTCCCATTAAAAAATTAAAAAACTTACTCGTCCATTAAAAAATTCGGAACATGCTCTTTGTTTGCTTGTGTTCTCGTTCGTCGCTGAAGCAAGTGTTTAATCTCCTTTGTTATCATTATATTTTTTTGGATTTTATTCAAGTAGTAGCCTGACTTTGCCTCGGGGAATAGGTTAGGTTTATAACGCATTATAACAAACGTTTGCTTGAGTACTAGTACGTAACATGATTAAAGTGTGCATTGCTTTACGTACATTGCAGATGGTGAAATAATCGGAGCATAAACAATTCTGTAAGATATTAAGGCAGTTGCAGCATTTTATCTTTCTCTGAGGTAGCTACATAAGCAGTGTTTCATTTTGTTTAAAAAATTTTTAAAGCAATAACAAAGCAGTAAGAACTTGTTTTAGTTAACTGAGCTTTAGCTTCACTAATTCGTGAGCTCGTTTGTTGTTCTTAGGTTGTTTAACCTGGTTTCCCCAGTTTAGCCACTTGAACAGTCCACAAAACCCGTCTAAAGGGTTTAAAGGAATGTTGGCAGACCAGTTAAAGGAATAGTTCAACCAACAATGAAAATTGTGTCATCATATACTTGCCATGCCCCCTAAAATCTCTGACTTTCTTTGTTTCCAGGAACACAAAATAAGAACATTTGTCCATATAATTGAAGTTAAAGGGGTCCAAAATCAAGCTCTGTTTTGGTCACCACTGACTTTCATTATATGGAAAAAATATTTTCCATATTTTCCATAACATTTTTATTATATGGGGGAAAAAATCTTCAATATATCTTATGTTGTGTTCCTGAGAATAAAAAAAAGAATAGAGACTTTAGGATGACATGAGGGCGAGTATATGATGACAGAATTTTCATTGTTGGGTGAACTATTTCTTTAAGACCATCAAACCACTTTAAGCTGGTTAAAAAAACTGTTTTTTTTTCTCAGCAGGGTAACCATCTGTCATCTCTCAAAGCTTGTGAATCATTTCAAATGCAAAGATTAAAAATGTACAAATAAAAGAACGATTACTGTGGAAAATGTACAAATTAATTTTCAAAGAACCATGGAAATGTTTAAACTGGTATAACGTCAATAAAAAAACAAATCAATTAACAACTCATGGTTCTGTTACAAATAACAGAAAAAATAGTAAAAAAAAAAAAAAAAAAAAGATCAGTAGATGTTTAAGGACAATTCTGTTGTTGATTATTAACCCATTTCTGCAAAGACCAGTCCAAGAAATTCATTAACCGAAAGTTTTATGCCTCCTTTGCGAACAATATGACATAATAGGCACAGGCATTATTTACACTTACAAGCAGTTTGTGTTCCATAAAGGAAAGTTACAATCATGTCACTTTCTTCCATGGAATACTAGGAGATGCTAGGCAAAATTTTTATGGAATGACAGACTCAGTCACCATTCACTTACACTGCATCTTTTTCATCTTATTAATGAATTGCTGGGTTCAGTTCAATAAATGATTCTTGATTCTTAATTCGTAAACGAATCTGACTGATCTATTTTTTCTCAACTCTCTGGCTTGCTTTTACTTTACTTTTATATTGCTTATTGCTTTTATAAGCATCAGTCCCACTACAGTATTATTAAAGCTAGATTAGGTAAGATTACAGTGCATTGGCGAGTATCTTTTAAAAAAAAAATCATTACATGTGACAATACCTGGCACAAATCTAAAACACAAAATTCCACATTCACTTTGTGGAAATTTATTATCAAACATTTTAATATAAACAATCATATTTATTAACACAGTTGAAGTTATAGGGGTTGATCTCTGTTTTGGTCACCACTGACTTTCATTATGTGGGGAAAAACATTTTCCATATTTTCCATAACATTTTTCATTATATGGGAAAAAAACATTCTTCAATATATATATATATATATATATATATATATATATATATATATATATATATATATATATATATATATATATATATATATATATATATTATATATATATATATATATAATATATATATATATATATATATATATATATATATATATATATATATATATATATATATAGTTCCTGGGAACTAAAAAAAAAGCTTAGGGATTTTAGAGTGACATGAGGACAAGTATATAATGACAATTTTCATTGTTGGGTGAACTATTTCTTTAAGACCAACCAAGGTGGTTACCTTGGTTAAAAAAAGGTGTTTTTTTTTCTCAGCAGGGTAACCATCTGAAATATTGTTAATGTCAAATAATATTGCTTGGTTATGTATATGGAAATTCCAACACATTTACCATATTGACAGTATTAAAGATTGATACAAGCAGAATACAGCATGCAGCTTTTAAGAATGGAACAAAGAACATAAATTTCTCAAAGCTTGTGTATCCTTTCAAATGCACAGATGAAAAATGTACAAATAAAAGAACATTTACTGTGGAGAATGTACAAATTAATTTTCAAAGAACCATGGAAATGTTTAAACTGGTATAATGTCAATAAAAGAACAAATCAACTAGAAAAAATAATTCTCTTGACTGTTAGAGACATGTAACAATGAAGAGATCTATGTACAAATAACAGAACAATTACTAAAGAAAAAATAATTGCTCTTGAAAAAAATCAATGAAATGTTTGAACAGGCATAACGTCAGTAGAAATGAAACTTTTTTTTTTTTTTGCACAATTCTGTTATTGATCATTAACTCATTTCTGCAGAGACCAGTCCAAGAAATTAATTAACCCAAAATTTTATGTAAACAATATGATTTCATGTTTGAAGCAACCATGTTTTATATCTTTAAATTCAGTCTCAACATTTGCAGTGCTTGCTATGTTGTGTGTACTTTTGAAGTGTGGAAGCATCACAGCTGTCCACAGAGGCAGGTATTATGCCATTCTTATGACATTTGAGACAAGCTCGGGAAGGAAGTGTAGATTGTCTCTGTCACCATGATGGGCTGCAATCATCTGACTTTCTTCACAGATTTCTGTGACCCATGTTTTCAGATCTGTGTGGAGTGTCTCCTCGATTCCAGTCAA
>CM040983.1:25945003-25957020 GCA_022985145.1 Pangasius djambal | reverse complement strand
TTACTTTAATATTAGTTCATTAAGAATGTCAATATATTTCCGCAAAGTTTTTCTGTCTTGCTTTATTTCTATCCATAAACCCTGTTGGACTCCTTTCCTTCTTGATTCCAAAATTCTTGATTCTCTAAAATCTAATGAATTTGATCAAACTGAAGACAGTGGAATGCTGAACAAAAGCCATAAAATGGATGAAAGATGACAATCACTAAATTAGTAAATAAAAACAGATTGTAAGTTTAAATGCACTGTTTTTGAAATGATTTCATAATGACCATGACATTTACATTAAAATTCAAAATCTATCAAACTTCACTGTTTTCCTGAATATTGTTACTTATTACTAGCTGTCCAATACAGACCTTGAAGGTCAGGGCACCTGAACTCATCAAAGATGTCTGTATCTATTTCTGTTCCGGACCCATCAGTTAAGGAGCTCTGACCCTCAGTCAGACGTTCAGGCTGCAGACTAAATTTTGTTGTTACTAAAAGCACACGCATTAAGTGACATCTAAAGATTAAAGCAGAGCCTAAATACCTAAACTAAATACCAACTTTCTTGACGAAATCTGTCGTAATGAAAGTTTTCGTTAGTCTGTGGACTTTTTACGTACTTCTGCACTCCTCCAAACTCAAAACTTTAGGCAGCATTTCCTGAGTGCATTACAGTACATTTCAAAGGAGCTATTTAGTAACTTTTTATAAAGCAAAATACAAAATGAAAACAGACCTTAATAAAAATGAAGCCAACGTCAAATCATCTTGCGCATTAGTTGAGTGGGAAAAAACGAGGGCTAGCTTCTGGTCACTGCCTCTACTGTCGTAGTCAAAGCGCACTTGTTGAATTAGAATAAAATAGTGTCAAATTACGCGTTTACAAACAAAACCTTAGATAAATGTATCGCTGAAATTTAACTGCCTAATAGGTCTCGGCTACCGCATTCATAGCAAGAAACTACTTTTATAATGTAACCTCAATAATAATTACAAATTAAAAAATAATACTACAGCTTACAAGGAGGAGAAGGGGCTCATTAACATTCAAGGAGTAAGAAAGGAAATAACAGCACTGCTGGAGTTGATTTCGAAACAAAAGCTGTAACAATCTGTTTGGATGCCAACTCTTTATTTTCAGCGAGTGGAATAAAACCGTTTAAACTCAATCCAGATTTAGATTAACTCCAATGTGAGATGGATGAAGACACGCATTAAGTACACGCAGACTTTTCAGCGGCACCGTAATATTAACTCTGTTTAGCGTTTTCAGACCCTGAAGCGCACAACTGCGTTAGCACAGATAGGTTTGTTTAGGAAATAAGGCGTTTTTGCATATTTTGTGAATAATGACTTTTGCAAACATTATTTTTTAAACATTTTATAATCAAATTATGCGTTTTAATATAAACAATCGCTTTTAATATACTTTTTCATTATAAACATATAAAAATGAAATTGAAAAGTACTTCACTCAAGTACATATATGCGTTTGTTAGAAAGCCCACTTTCTCAAGCTCCTGGAGCCTTGAAACTCTCTCAAAATATTTTCAGCCCACGAAGCACAAAATTATGTTAGCGAATGGAGATTTTAACAAACAGTGTGTTAGTGCATATTTGCTGAATAATTACTTCCAAGAGACTATTTTTCACCATTTGAACATTTTAACTTTTTTTTTTTAATACAGTTATACTTTTTAATGTAATCAATCATATCTCCTATCATTTCTTATCCTAAGCATGTGAAAAAAAAAGTAATTGAAAGGAACTTCACTAAAAGAAATACATCCTTTTGTTAGGAAAAACCACTTTCCCAAACTCCTTTCACCTTGAAACTTTCTATGTAATGTATTCAGCGCCTGATGCTCATAATTCAACTAGCACATACAGAGTTATAAAGAAAACAGTGTTTTAGAGCATGATTACTTTCTAATTAATTACAAATTAATTTATGAAGCTCCTCCAAGCTCCTATATGAAGCTCCTTACAAGCTCCTGGCCCCTTGAAACTCTAAATAGCGTTTTCAGCTCCTGAAGTGCACACTTCAGCTAACACATTACAGTTTTGTTAAGAAAACAGCGTGTTAGTGCATATTAGGCGAATAATGCCTTTCTAAAGATTATTCTCAAGATTTTGAATCTTTTCACAATATTAGTAAATTGTGAATTTTAACGTAAAAAAATCATATTTCGTATAATCTTTCACCATAAACGTAAAAAAAAATGTCATATCAAAGTATACTCTCAAGTGCATTTATACGTTTGTTAGAAAAATCACTTTAACTTCGTAATAGCGTTTTCAACGTCTGAAGCGCACACTTTCAAAAAGCACATATTTAATATCAATTAATGCAATGCAATACATTCATATTTAATATTGTTATTATTCATGTGAAAAATGTCATTGAAAAATACTTCACTAAAGTGCATACATGCGTTTGTTCGAAAAACCACTTTCCCAAGCCGCTGGCGCCTTGAAACTCTCGGAATAGCGTTTTCAGCCCACGAAGAGCACACTTCTAAAAGCACATACAGATTGGTTAAGAATACAGTGCATTCGTGCAAATTAGGTGAATAATGACTTTCTAAACTTTATTTTCCATGAATTTGACTCTATAAAACTTTTATTTCACTTTTATAGCAAATAATACCTTTTATTAAAAACCTTTTATTTAATATCAATTATAGCATTTTATTGAAACAATTCTTGCTTAAAATCATGATTCCTCATAAACATGTGAAAAACGCCATTTCAAAGTACTTCACTAAACTGCATATAGGCGTTTGTTAGAAAAACCACTTTCCCAAGCCACTGGTGCCTTGAAACTCTCTCAACAGCGTTTTTAGACCATGAAATGAACACTTCTAAAGGTTGTACAGATTTGTTAAAGAAACAAAGTGCTAGTGCAAATTTTGTGAACCATGACATTCTAAACTTTATTTATCACGATTTTGGCTTTATAACGCTTTCATATCAATTAATACATTTAATTAAAACAATAATATTTAATTTCAATTAACGCATTTTATTAAAAACATTCATTTTTAATATCATTTACGTAAACATGTAAAAAGTGTCTTTGAAAAGTATTTCACTCAAGTGCCTATAGGCGTTTGTTAGAAAAACCACTTTCCCAATCTCCTGGCGCCTTGAAACTCGAGCTTTTTAACTCGAGCTTTTTAACTCGCTCAATTCTAAATGCACATGCACATGTTAAGAAAAACAATGTTAGAGCATATTTGACGAATAATGACTTTTTTCATCTTTATTTTTCACAATTTTAACTTTAACAATTTTTTATATCAAATTATTCATATTTATTATCACTTTTTTTCAATAAACTTAAAACGTGAAAAATGTGTTTGAAAAGTATTTCACTTAAGTGCCTATATGTAATTATTTGGAAAACCATTTTGCTAAGCTCCTAGTGCCTTAAAATTCAAATTAAAATTTATTTCAAACTCAGTTGAACTTTATTGGCATAACATATTGTACAATGTTTTGCCAAAGCATTTATGCAGGTAAAGAATAAAACCTGAACAGAGGATAAATTATAGAACTATAAAGAGAAGAAATAAATAAATAAATTAATAAAGAAAGAAAGAAAGGAACAAAAAAGTACAGTCTATGGGCTATGAGTGGTGTGTGTATGTGTGCCTGTGTTCGTGTGTGAGCTCATGTCATCTTTTTGTGGCAGTCATGCACAAAAATGGATGCCGATGTATAACGCCATGCATGCCGATGTATAACGCGATCTTCTCGTCTCTGAATATGCTCAGGTATTCTGCTGTATTCTGCAGGTTTTACACCCACATAACATAGAAGTTTACTTTGCTTTTATGTTGTTCCAGTCCAATAAGATAGATAGTTTTCTTTTGTGCAATGACTATTGGGATGGGCTGATTATTGTTAGTTGTGTTAGTCGGATTAGATTAGTTTGCTTGTGGAGCCTCAATACCAGCTGACCGAGGGGGATTCTTTCAGTGCTCATTTCATGGTTTTTCAGGGCTTTAAAATGATTAGTTGGGGTCTTTCAATTTTAGATATTTTCCAAAATTTGATGGCTCTTTTCTCAGTGTGGCTTATTAGAGGGTATTGGCCTAATTCTGCCCTGCATGCATTGTCAGGTGTGTTCCGCTGGACCTTGAAGATGCTTTTACAGAACTCTGCATGCAGGGCTTCAACTGTTCTTTTTCCCCCCATTTTTCGAAGTTATGATTTAGGAGATGATGCCATACTTCACTGCCATATACTGCAATTGCTTCTATAACTGCCTGGAATATTTTGAATCTAATTGGCATTTGAAATTGAATAGATTTTTAATGGCATAGAAAGCCCTTCTGCTTTCTCTTTCAGTTCATTCACAGCCAAGTTAAGGTTTCCATTTGCACTGAATTTCAGCGCAAGGTATGACAAGTTTGTGGCATGATAAATATTGGTCATACCAAGGGTGAAATTATATCTCTTTCCCTGACATCTAGGTCTTATCTGAACTATTAGAGCATTTGTTTTAGTTGGGTTAATAGTCAGGGCCCAGGTCTGACAGAACGTGTGCAGGATGACTAGGTCCTGCTGTAGACCGTCTTCTGTTGGAGACAGCAGGACCAGATCATTGGCATAGAGGAGGAACTTTATCGTGGACTCATATTGTGTGAGGCTAGGTGCTGCTGATTGTTCTAGTAGATATGCCAATTCATTAATGTATATATGGAAGAGAGTTGGTGATATTGGGCAACCACTATCACCAACAGTTTTAGTAAGGCCATTCTTAATTTGTGATCTGTATTCTTGAGCATTTCATTGAGGATGCCATCTGGTACACTTGCTTTTTTGGTTTGCAGGGCCTACATTTTATCAATCAGTTCTTTCTCTGTAATGGGGTAGTCTAATGGGTTTTGGTATTTACCAAGTGTATTTTTCATATTGATCATTTTTTCATATATTTTGGTTTGTTTTGGGTTAGTTTTTAGTTTGCTATAAAGTTGTTCCAAGTGATTTTTCAAGGTGTCTCCATTTTGTGTGGCAGTTTGATCATGTTTTTTTTTTTAATTCAGAAAATACCAGTTGCACCAGAAATTGTTAGAATTTACAGATTCTTCAATAGTTTTAGCTGATTTTGGATGCACTGTTCTCTCTTTTGTCTGAGTGTATTTTTGTACTTTTTAATTTCTTCACAATATTGATGGCGCAAATCTGCATTGTTTGGTTGTCTGTTTTTTTTATTTGATAATTGGCTTAATTTTTTCCTTATAGTTTTACAATATAAATCAAACCATTTTTCATTCTCTTGTTTAACCTTATGAATTTTCTTAGAGGTTTTGAGGTTAGACAATGTTGCCAAATAAGTGAATATGTAATTTTGTTCTCCACAGCCCGATTTACGCCATCATTCTCACGAGGATAAAAGCTACATAGGTAGTTGTCTACAAGTGAACATACTTTTGGGTGGTCAATTGCTGTCCCCTATTTGTCTGTGTTGTTTTGGGCCCATCTGTAGTTTTCTCTAATATTATAAAGCTTACTGGGCTGTGAATGCATGTTAATATTTTGTGCCCTTTTGAAATACACAGTAGTTGTGATCTGAGAGGAGTCTTAGTGGTTTGAAAGAGAATGGTTCTAAGTCTGTGGTCATGTAATCAACTTCCGAGCAACCATGAAGTGAACTATAGTTATACGTTCCTATCACTCTACCATTGACAAGGTACAGAACAAGGCTCCGACAGAGCTCAGTCAAAAGCTTATATATAAAATGTATGTGTGTGTGTGTGTGTGTGTGTGTGTGTGTGTGTGTGTGTTTGTGTGTGTGTGTGTGTATATATATATATATTTATTTATTTATTTTTTGTATACTTTTGCAAAATTTACAGATAGCCATGTGCCAAGCATTTACAGTCTTCTGTGTAGAGGAGCAGATTTGTGGTGGTTTACCTGTCACCTTGTTGTGAAAAGTCTGCCATTAAAGTCTCTAGATTTGTCTTCAGCAGGCTGTATTTACTGTATTTATAGGCTTTCTTGTCCTTTGCACTCTTAATAGTTTGTGGATATGTGACTGAGTGAGGGAGGGGCTTTCCTGCTGTAGCTTTCATTGTTTTCTTTGTTTTGTTTTGTTTTGATTTGGTTTTCTAACTGTCACTTTTTAACTGTCACTCTCAGACTGCTGCTAGTTTAACTATAAGTTACTTAGCCAGCAAATAACCTTCCTTATTTCTGTTCCACTAATTTTGTAATAATTTTTTGTTTAATAATCAGTGCTTATGGTAACTCAGTCTTGCCTGTAATTTGGATGTGAATTAATTCCATTATCTTCTGATTTGTCCGTCTGTCCTCCAAACTGCTCTGTGTCTGTGCTGCTTAGTTGTATTGTTGAAGAATGCAGAAGAAATTAAAGGAAAATGAATAAGCTCACAGTTATCACGGTTATTTTAATATTCCTCTTGCTCTTATCTTCAATTTGATATAGGTTTTTTTAAGTTTGGTTCACTCCAGAGGTGAACTGCAAAATTTGACATGACTTTCTTGCTGTTTATTGCTGAATGTCGCCCTTGAAACTCTATAAATAGCATTTTCAGCCGACAAAGTGGACAGTTCTGTTTGCACATAGAGAAAACTGAGTTTTAGTGCATATTTGCTGAAGGATTACTTTCTAAAGTGTTTGACTTTTTAGCACTTTATTAGCTAATTATGCAGCTTAATGTAAACAATCATATTTTGTATCATGTCATTGAAAAGAACTTGACTCAATTGTATGCATTCAGTCGTTAGAAAGGGCATGTAAGCTTTTTTGAGATAAAACAAGCCCAAGCCCCTGGCGCCTTGAAATTCTCTAAATAGCTTTTTAGCTGACGAAGCATACACTTCTAAAAGCTTATACAGTCTTGTTATGAAAACTGTGTATTAGTGCATATTTGGTGAATAATGACTTTCTAAATATTATTTTTCCACGATTTTGACTTTATAACACTTTTTTAAATCAAATAATGCGTTTTAAAATAAACATTCATATTTAAAATCATTATTCTTCATAAACGTGAAAAATGTAACTGAAATTTACTTCACTCAAGTGCATATACATGATTGTTAAAAAAAACACTTTCCCAAGCTCCTGGCGCCATGAATCTCTCTAAATAGCGCGTTCAGCCACTTTTTAAAGTGTTGGCACATTGACACTGTATTCGAGTTAATACTGACTCTGGGCATAGCTGAAATTTAACACTACTCAGTAGTACGCAGTGTAAAATAAATTTTACAACTTTTTAAAATACATTTTTTTAAATAAATTTTTACACTGGTGTGGATGTCTTATCTGTAATACTTATCTGTAATACTTACATAATATCTGTATTATCTTACTTTGGAAAAAACATGTTTTTATTTGCAAAACACTATATTATTTGTAAACACATTCATTAATCTGTTTTTAAAATGTAACAATATGGCACTGTATGCTCTGTTATCAGTCACATTAGAGTATTTCTTATCAAATGGTTTAAAGTAAATGAGTTGATCCATACAGATGACAGATATAGATCAATTTTAATTTCTCAATACAGTATGCATTTAAGTGTTCATCAAAGTACAATGTATCAACATTGAAAACTAAAATAAAAGCATGCTCTCCACATATAACAGATCTTTTTAAACACAGGGATTAACATAAAACAAACTAATGTGATATTCAGAACTATAATTTCTAACCCAGTTGGTAGTTGAAATACCTGAAAATGGCTCTAAATGTAATATCTGGCTAAGCATTTCCCCTAATTACAATTTTTTTTTTTTACTTTTACAGGGCCAAATTCAAATCTGTTGAAAGGATAATCCTCAAAGTGAAAAGCCAATTGTATTGTCGTCGATACTGAAATACTAAAGATTTTATTAGATTTGTACAATTTTTCTCAGACCTTTAAAAAAATTTTTACTTCAAACTCGATAAGAGGACCACATTTTTTAATGCATCTTGGATAGTGCTTGGGAATCAATTTCATTAGTGAGTTCAACAGTGATTTGAAGAGATTATGTTGATCCCAGTTCAAATGTTTCAGGTAACATATCATTCCATCAGCTATAACTGGTGAGAACATTGTGCTGACAATCTGTATTAAACGAAGAAAGAAGTTCCAGTGACCAATAACATCGTCATCAAAAATAAGAGGAGTATGGCAAAGAACGCATCATGATTGCATAGCATTCCAACCCAGGTGTTTGCTTTTATTATCTGCTTGTTTGGTTTTTATGATACGTGTAACCATAACTAAAGCTCTGTATCCTGTCTGAGAGCATGTTTACAGAGACACAGCCCTTTTTAACAAAGTACCGAAAAACTAGCTTAAGGTGTACAACACCTTCCACCAAATCATATCAACAGAGTAACTGACAATGATATGACATTTAACACACAGGGATTTTCAACACCAGTGAATGCAGTATAGGACTTTCATTTAGTGACATAATGTTTAGAATGAAGTTGGTCTGAACATAAAATAAGTCCAGGATGAACCTCAGTAAATATAATTTGACATTCATCCTTACTGGAGAAGCAAACCCTATAGCAATGTGTTCCACTTAATGATTCAACAAAAGCTAATCATTTAAAGCAAGAATATCTCCTGTCACTTGAATTATTTCGAAATAAGAAAGCTGAATCCCTTCAGCTTCTAAAATTTTCTGATCATCAATAGGAAGCTTTAGTATCCCATTAAAACAATATTTCTTCACATCTTCAGTATAGAAAAGAACTGCAAGATGTATATTCATTAACATGGAGTTCCACTTGGGTGTAAGAATTTTTAAAAAGAAATACACACAGATATGTTTCTGGACTCCCTATTTAAGAGTCTAAAGAATTGGTGGTTTCAAAATCATCATAATAGGAGCTGGATTTGTAGAGCATACTTATGCTGTGAGAAACAGCCTTAGTGAGAGTCACAAATGACCTGCTGATGACAGCTGATGCTGGTTCACCATCACTTCTTGTCCTTTTGGATCTTTCTGCAGCGTTCGACACCGTTGAACACGGTATACTTCTCAACAGGCTACACCACTCCGTTGGACTTAATAACACCGTCTTGCGTTGGTTTGAGTCATACCTTGCAGACAGATCTGAATTTGTGACCATGGGAAGCTCAAGGACCAGTTCACATGCTGTTAGATGCGGAGTTCCACAGGGATCAGTTCTTGGACCTATTTTATTCATTCTTTACATGCTCCCCCTTGGCAAAGTCATCAGTCGCTTGGGAATTTCTTTCCATTGTTACCCTGATGATACACAACTATATATGAAAACTGATGCTCACTCATCATCATCATTGTCATCATCATCATCAACTTTACCTACACTCACTGCCTGTCTAGAGGAGATAAGGGCATGGATGAATCATAACTTTCTCCAGTTGAACAGCTCAAAAACAGAAGCCATCCTCATTGGTTCCCCTCATCAGATCAGAACATCTACCATAACTTGCATTACATTCTCTGGCCAGGACATCTCCCTATCACCATTAGTTACAAATCTTGGTGTTAGGTTTGACCCTCATTTAACCTTTGAGGCTCACATTAAACATCTTTGCAAAACATCATTTCATCACCTCAGGAATATAGCCAGACTCCGTCCTTCACTCTCCCTACATGATGCTGAGAAACTCGTCCACGCCTTTGTCTCCTCCAGACTGGACTACTGCAACTCTCTTCTCATCGGGATTCCTAGCAAGAGCATTCAGAAACTCCAGCACATACAGAATAGTGCCGCTAGGATCCTGATGAGAGTGCGTAAATACTTCAATCTTTACACTGGCTTCCCATTTCCGCCCGGATTGAATACAAGGTCTCCCTCCTCACACATCAGTGCATCTATGGCAACGCCCCCACTTACCTTAAAGAACTCCTCACCCCACAGATTTCAGCACGTCCCCTCCGCTCCACAAACACTCATCGTCTCCTCCTCGCTAGGACTAAGACCCGCACCATTGGGGATCGAGCCTTTTGCGCCGCTGCTCCTCGCCTGTGGAATGCCCTCCCTGAATATCTGAGGGCTCCACAAATGACTGATGGTTTTAAAAGGGGTCTAAAAACGTACCTTTTTAAAAAGTGTTTTAATATTTAGAGTTTAAATTTCTGTGCTAATCTCAGTTGGCAGCTGGTTTTAATTGCTGTGTTATTATGACTCTTTTCTGTAGCACTTTGAGATTTTCTTTAAAATGTAAAGTGCTTTATAAATAAAATGTATTATTATTATTAAAGAAACATTTTGGAAATATGAGCCATCATTAATGTCCTGGTAAAAAAGGATTGTTTAATTGAACAAATCAGTGCTCGGTTTTCTTCTTTCTCGGTTCAACTCTGAACTAAGAATTAAAGATGTGCTTTAATTTCCTTGACGCGTGGTCTCTCGTTTGCACTTCCAGCATTAATGTTATAGATTGAGGTCTGCATGAATGTAGACACAGAAGAGACTGAAGACATAGTGAGCTTTAAACAGCCCATCAAAAGCTGCCACTGATGTCTGAGCCTTGCATGGGATAACCTTTTGGTCAAGGATGATGCAGAACCTTCTGATTTTGTTCTTTTGCTCACCAGTGCAGAGGAGGAAAGATTGCCTCGCTTCAGCTTGCTCAAGGAAGGTAGTGAGACTGGCTCCTTTGCTGGTTTTTTATGCCCTCTTGACTTTGGGGAGAGAAGATGCAGCAGCAAGAGAATTGATGACATTTCACCATCCCATCCTAGGGATAAACTGTATATGTTATCCAAATAAAAGTAGGAGTAAAAGGCAAGAATACATCAATTTCTGAAATTAAGTTTGAGAACAGACCAAAGCTGTTCTCAGGTTCAAGCTGAAGTGCAGAAAGCAGCTCCTCAAAATACGCATTTGGGGGGAGACTCCTGCAGTCAGCAACTTTAGGCTTGAAATATGTAGGCCACTTCGCCAAGAATTTTCCAGATGTCTCATCTCCAAACATCATGGAGGAATTCTACTCAGCACTCTAATGCAAGAGAATTAATTAATAAACACTCACATATTCGTTTTTAGAATATAGATCTTATAGATATGGAAAAAGACTCACGATTCACAATGTATGACTAGTTTGTACACTTGATGGTGGAATCCTCCTTACAAAACATCACAAGCATTACAAGCAATTCAATGCTTGAAGCCATAATCATTTCAGACAAGTGCAGGTTTTAAATAATGTTTAAGTAGAGATTTTTATGAATTCTTACCCATGTGACTCTACTATCACATCTGCCACCAGAATGTTAACTGTCAGTTTTCATTTTGCATCTGTTAGTGTTTTGGTTTTATCATACTCCAGGAACATTCCTTCACCCTTTGGATTATCCTTCAGAACAGTATCAACCATCTGCCCGAATAGTAAATCATAATGGCATGGAGCCAGAAGACATAACGTTTATAGCCCACGAAGCACACACTTATGTTAGCACATAGAGGATTGATAAGTGAAGTGTGTTAGTTAACATTTGTTGAAAATTACTTTCTAAAGATTATTTTTCACAAGTTTGACTTTATGATACTTTTTAATCAAATTATCCATTTTAATATAAACATTCATATTTAATTCACTTAATTCATTTCTCATCATGAACATCAGAAAAATGTAATTGAAAAGTCCTTCACTCAAGTGCATATGTGCCTTTGTTATGGAAAAAGAGTCACGATTCACAATCCATGATTAGTTCGTAACATTGTAGTTTGTAGTATGACATAATGGCATGGAACAAGCAATCATTTCTTTGATGCTTTCAAAGAAAGAGTAGACAACTGCTAAAACCATGCAAGGTGATTTGAAAAAAAAAAATCAATATTTACCATATTTTACTTTAATATTAGTTCATTAAGAATGTCAATATATTTCCGCAAAGTTTTTCTGTCTTGCTTTATTTCTATCCATAAACCCTGTTGGACTCCTTTCCTTCTTGATTCCAAAATTCTTGATTCTCTAAAATCTAATGAATTTGATCAAACTGAAGACAGTGGAATGCTGAACAAAAGCCATAAAATGGATGAAAGATGA